>JAMRXY010000059.1:600000-752911 GCA_024447195.1 Panagrolaimus sp. LJ2414 | reverse complement strand
AATGGATCTTTTAAATCCATTCCAGAAGTGGAAGGGATTTATTATTTTCCTTCCATAAATGGAATGGATTTTTTATTTCCCTTCCATAAATGGAATGGATTTTTTATTTCCCTTCCATAAATGGAATGGATTTTTTATTTCCCTTCCATAAATGGAATGGATCTTTTAAATCCATTCCAGAAGTGGAAGGGATTTATTATTTCCCTTCCATAAATGGAATGGATTTTTTATTTCCCTTCCATAAATGGAATGGATCTTTTAAATCCATTCCAGAAGTGGAAGGGATTTATTATTTTCCTTCCATAAATGGAATGGATTTTTTATTTCCCTTCCATAAATGGAATGGATTTTTTATTTCCCTTCCATAAATGGAATGGATTTTTTATTTCCCTTCCATAAATGGAATGGATCTTTTAAATCCATTCCAGAAGTGGAAGGGATTTATTATTTCCCTTCCATAAATGGAATGGATTTTTTATTTCCCTTCCATAAATGGAATGGATTTTTTATTTCCCTTCCATAAATGGAATGGATCTTTTAAATCCATTCCAGAAGTGGAAGGGATTTATTATTTTCCTTCCATAAAAGGAATGGATTTTTTATTTCCCTTCCATAAATGGAATGGATTTTTTATTTCCCTTCCATAAATGGAATGGATCTTTTAAATCCATTCCAGAAGTGGAAGGGATTTATTATTTTCCTTCCATAAAAGGAATGGATTTTTTATTTCCCTTCCATAAATGGAATGGATCTTTTAAATCCATTCCAGAAGTGGAAGGTATTTATTATTTTCCTTCCATAAAAGGAATGGATCTTTTAAATCCATTCCAGAAGTGGAAGGGATTTATTATTTTCCTTCCATAAAAGGAATGGATTTTTTATTTCCCTTCCATAAATGGAATGGATCTTTTAAATCCATTCCAGAAGTGGAAGGGATTTATTATTTTCCTTCCATAAAAGGAATGGATTTTTTATTTCCCTTCCATAAAAGGAATGGATTTTTTATTTCCCTTCCATAAAAGGAATGGATTTTTTATTTCCCTTCCATAAATGGAATGGATCTTTTAAATCCATTCCAGAAGTGGAAGGGATTTATTATTTTCCTTCCATAAAAGGAATGGATTTTTTATTTCCCTTCCATAAAAGGAATGGATTTTTTATTTCCCTTCCATAAATGGAATGGATTTTTTATTTCCCTTCCATAAATGGAATGGATCTTTTAAATCCATTCCAGAAGTGGAAGGGATTTATTATTTTCCTTCCATAAAAGGAATGGATTTTTTATTTCCCTTCCATAAATGGAATGGATCTTTTAAATCCATTCCAGAAGTGGAAGGGATTTATTATTTTCCTTCCATAAAAGGAATGGATTTTTTATTTTCCTTCCATAAAAGGAATGGATTTTTTATTTCCCTTCCATAAATGGAATGGATCTTTTAAATCCATTCCAGAAGTGGAAGGGATTTATTATTTTCCTTCCATAAAAGGAATGGATTTTTTATTTCCCTTCCATAAATGGAATGGATCTTTTAAATCCATTCCAGAAGTGGAAGGGATTTATTATTTTCCTTCCATAAAAGGAATGGATTTTTTATTTCCCTTCCATAAATGGAATGGATCTTTTAAATCCATTCCAGAAGTGGAAGGGATTTATTATTTTCCTTCCATAAAAGGAATGGATTTTTTATTTCCCTTCCATAAATGGAATGGATCTTTTAAATCCATTCCAGAAGTGGAAGGGATTTATTATTTTCCTTCCATAAAAGGAATGGATTTTTTATTTCCCTTCCATAAAAGGAATGGATCTTTTAAATCCATTCCAGAAGTGGAAGGGATTTATTATTTTCCTTCCATAAAAGGAATGGATTTTTTATTTCCCTTCCATAAATGGAATGGATCTTTTAAATCCATTCCAGAAGTGGAAGGGATTTATTATTTTCCTTCCATAAAAGGAATGGATTTTTTATTTCCCTTCCATAAATGGAATGGATCTTTTAAATCCATTCCAGAAGTGGAAGGGATTTATTATTTTCCTTCCATAAAAGGAATGGATTTTTTATTTCCCTTCCATAAATGGAATGGATCTTTTAAATCCATTCCAGAAGTGGAAGGGATTTATTATTTTCCTTCCATAAAAGGAATGGATTTTTTATTTCCCTTCCATAAAAGGAATGGATCTTTTAAATCCATTCCAGAAGTGGAAGGGATTTATTATTTTCCTTCCATAAAAGGAATGGATTTTTTATTTCCCTTCCATAAATGGAATGGATCTTTTAAATCCATTCCAGAAGTGGAAGGGATTTATTATTTTCCTTCCATAAAAGGAATGGATTTTTTATTTCCCTTCCATAAATGGAATGGATCTTTTAAATCCATTCCAGAAGTGGAAGGGATTTATTATTTTCCTTCCATAAAAGGAATGGATTTTTTATTTCCCTTCCATAAATGGAATGGATCTTTTAAATCCATTCCAGAAGTGGAAGGTATTTATTATTTTCCTTCCATAAAAGGAATGGATCTTTTAAATCCATTCCAGAAGTGGAAGGGATTTATTATTTTCCTTCCATAAAAGGAATGGATTTTTTATTTCCCTTCCATAAATGGAATGGATCTTTTAAATCCATTCCAGAAGTGGAAGGGATTTATTATTTTCCTTCCATAAAAGGAATGGATCTTTTAAATCCATTCCAGAAGTGGAAGGGATTTATTATTTTCCTTCCATAAAAGGAATGGATTTTTTATTTCCCTTCCATAAATGGAATGGATCTTTTAAATCCATTCCAGAAGTGGAAGGGATTTATTATTTTCCTTCCATAAAAGGAATGGATCTTTTAAATCCATTCCAGAAGTGGAAGGGATTTATTATTTTCCTTCCATAAAAGGAATGGATTTTTTATTTCCCTTCCATAAATGGAATGGATCTTTTAAATCCATTCCAGAAGTGGAAGGGATTTATTATTTTCCTTCCATAAAAGGAATGGATTTTTTATTTCCCTTCCATAAATGGAATGGATCTTTTAAATCCATTCCAGAAGTGGAAGGGATTTATTATTTTCCTTCCATAAAAGGAATGGATTTTTTATTTCCCTTCCATAAATGGAATGGATCTTTTAAATCCATTCCAGAAGTGGAAGGTATTTATTATTTTCCTTCCATAAAAGGAATGGATTTTTTATTTCCCTTCCATAAATGGAATGGATCTTTTAAATCCATTCCAGAAGTGGAAGGGATTTATTATTTTCCTTCCATAAAAGGAATGGATTTTTTATTTCCCTTCCATAAATGGAATGGATCTTTTAAATCCATTCCAGAAGTGGAAGGGATTTATTATTTTCCTTCCATAAAAGGAATGGATTTTTTATTTCCCTTCCATAAATGGAATGGATCTTTTAAATCCATTCCAGAAGTGGAAGGGATTTATTATTTTCCTTCCATAAATGGAATGGATCTTTTAAATCCATTCCATAAAAGGAATGGATTTTTTATTTCCCTTCCATAAATGGAATGGATTTTTTATTTCCCTTCCATAAATGGAATGGATCTTTTAAATCCATTCCAGAAGTGGAAGGGATTTATTATTTCCCTTCCATAAAAGGAATGGATTTTTTATTTCCCTTCCATAAATGGAATGGATCTTTTAAATCCATTCCAGAAGTGGAAGGGATTTATTATTTTTCTTCCATAAAAGGAATGGATTTTTTATTTCCCTTCCATAAATGGAATGGATCTTTTAAATCCATTCCGGAAGTGGAAGGGATTTATTATTTTCTTTCCTGAAATGGATTGGATCTTTTAAATCCATTCCAGAAGTTGAAGGAATTTTTTATTTCAAAAGTTCGTTGGTAGGTGAGTGTGATTTTATTTTTCATTCACAGAATTGCTAAAAAAACATAAGCTTGAAATTAGTGTAGAAATTGTTACTCATCAGTTATGATTAGTGATAAAATATGATTATGCGAACGAGAAAACGTAAGTTTTGGGCTATTTTTTGCAATCGGAGAACACATCAGAATTGGTGCAGAACGAATTAGAAGTATCTTATTTTAAATGCAGGCTACGTTCAGCTATGTATTTTGCTTCATAAATTATAGCTGCTTACAAAGTCGATTTTCTTTTTGGAGTATCGAAAAAAACTCAATTTTGTAGATTTCAATATTTTGGTATGGAATCAACCACAAAGAGGCTGAAGTTTCTTGGCAACAAATATGAGCCTCCAATTCCTTCTGGGAAACCCAGGCTAATCGTTCAAAGTTGACCAAAAAATGAAAAAATCGGAAATCGCTTTTTTCTCGAAGCGATTATATTTTGGGCGAAAGATATATAGACCCAATCTTTGCTGCGTCTACGAGTCTAACATATGGGCTATCCATTTATACCATCACCTTTTCCCCAGCCCTTCTTGTTCTCCCAACTAACTCATTCTACGAAAAGGTCGAAAAACGTACTTTTCAAAACTTGGGGGCGGCGAAACTCCCGACACGAAAATTCATGGATTTGTACAAAAAAGTTGAATCTCAGCTTCTTTCCAACCATTTTATTAAGTTCATACCATCTTTTTGTGGGGTAGGAAATATTTTGTTAGAACTTTTTTTTTTAAAAATGCATATTTAATCTCAACAAAATTTTTGATGTTACTGTTAGTCATTTTTAGGGTGCAATGAGTAAGTTTTAGACCAGTGAAATATCTTTTATTGCACTCCAAGGGGGTCAGGAATTCCGGTTCGGATTCCGGATTCCGTGATTCCGGACGATTTTTAGCGTTCCTGATTTTCTGTATTACAGAAATTTTTTTTTGTTTCCCCTATAAATTATTCCGGAATTCGGCTGATTTTTGGCATTCCGGAATTCCGGATTCCAGATCACTTTTTTTTTCCGGACAGCCTTGTTGCACTCCACTATCAAGTCAACCCAGATTTTTTTTATTTGTTCGTCTAAAAAAAGAAAGAAAATTTTTTGTTTTCACAGAGACGCCTTCACACATAAATGAATAGGCAAAAACAAATGAACCAAAAAAGTGGTATGTGTGTGTATCGATTGCAGGCTTAGCAATATCAAAAACTGACCCATTCACTTTTCTTTGCTATAAAAAAGATTGCTTTTTTTGATTTTTTATTAAAAGTGCCCATATACCTTTTTCTTTGAATATTTTAGTTTTTTAATCGTGATTTCAAAATGTTAAAAAATGTGATTTGAATTTTTTTAAATTATCTTAACAAAAAAATTATGAGATACAATAAAAAATGAAACCATCAATAAATTATGCAAATTTTTTTGATAATTCGTTTTACAATAATTTGAAATTTTAAAAAATCTGGATCTTTCTCTCAGTGAATTAATCCAATTTAAAAAAATACACAACTCATTAATTCACTGAAAATAAAAATTGCAGTGCATAAAAATGGATAAATTTTTGGACTGAAACAAGAGGTTTATCTTTTGTTGAGTTAACCTGTTCGACTACCTATTTTTCATTTTCTGTTATAACTTTTTCATGTCTTTCTTATTTTTTTCTAAAAAATAAATGGTTTTTTTGTGCGAATACCCATGGTGCTCCATGGCGTCGTAACAGAAAATCCAAAGAGTAAAATTAATGGGTCCGGCCACTGCAATCGATAAAAACACACATACCACTTTTTTGGTTGTATCTTTTTTTTGGACCCATTAATTTTACTACCGGCAAGGACTGACTGACTAACACATCGCATCATTAAAAACTGCAGCGTATGATTTTTTTTTTCTTAGTGTAGAAAAGTTTTATTCTTTAATTTTTGAGTCAGCCTTAAAATTGTTATAAACATCAAATGCAGATATCCCATTGAAATAGACGAAATGTAATTTGATACGTTTTATAAAAATTTTAATTAGCATTTTTTCATCCAAAATAATTCATTTTTTGTCATTTCTAAATTTATGCAAATTTATGAATTTATTTTTATTATATCACATCTACTGATTAGCATAAAAAATGCTAACTTTGTAATTTGTGTCAAAACAGCTAACCTATGAGCGTTTTAGGACCAAACTAGAGATTCATCTCTTATTTTGTTTGCTGGGTTATCCCACTCCACTATACAACAATTTTTTTAATTTGTTTGTCCAAAAAGAAAGTTTTTTGTGTCTATCTTTACGAAAAAATGGAAAGAAAAACAAATGAACCAAAAAAACAGATGTTTATGTATATGCTGGCTAGCATTGATTGATTTTTTTCTATTTAAAAATCCAGCGGTTCAATATCTTTTTTTTGCTTTTTAGAAAATGTGCGTTTTTGAAAATTTAATTTTTTTCATCATGGTTTTTTAATGTTAAAAAGCATATTCTTAATTTTTTAAATTTTTTACAAAAATTATACATAAGGAAAAATTTCAAGAGATGTTTCATTAATAATTTATGCAAATTTTGTTTAGATAATACGGTTTAATTTAAAAAGTGGATCTTCTTTCTTTGAAATATACTTAAAATATTTAAAAATTCGTTTATTTTGCTTTTTTTCTTACAACAAAAATGAAAGTTGAGCAAAAAGAGCTGCAATTTTTCTAATCATCGTTTTCATATCAAATTTGTATACGTATATTTTGTTTACATTTTATTCCAAAAATATACAAATAAATTATCTACACAAAAATATCAAAGACAGTTCCTAAATATTTTCTTTCTTTTGAGTATCTAGTTTACTACCGTAATTTTCTTCAAACGATTCTACAGTAATTTTTCTTTTTATTGACAGTTGTGGTTTTGCCCAATTTTGAATTTTGGCTGTAAAGATACATAATTAAAAAAAGCAAAATTTTAAATTAGATTTACCTGTCCCAAATAACATAAATACAGTACCCCCAATAAGATTCACAAAAATTACTGCACAAAATACCATTGCCCATTCAGATGATCTTCCCTGAAAATTAGAATAATGATTTTATCAATGTTAAAACTGGTATTAATCTTATACAAATTTTTAGCGAAACCCTCAAATTTGCATAATTTAAGAACAAAGAAGGTATTGATGAAAACTTTTCATAGAATGTATATTTTTATACAAATTTATGCAAATTTAAGTATTTGGTATTTTCAGGCTCAATAACAATTTTTTCAAAAAAATTTGCATAATTACTCCTTTACCAAAATCAGCAATTCTCATGTCTGAAAAGGCAAGTCCTGAATGTAAATATGCAAATTTTTCATTTTTTTTAAATTCAAATTCTTATTTACTTTTTGCACAGTTATATGCAAATATGTTAGAAAAATTTGCATAACTCACAATCCCTAACTGTTAAAACAAAAAATAAGGATGCTTACATTTTTGACAAAATACCCAACAAAAGCTGGTGAAAGGAGATTTCCCAAAGCACCTGCCCCTTCCATCATAGAAGAAATCATTCCAGTGTACATTGGAGCAAAGGAACAAGAAGATGTAAAAAATCCTGGGATCGCAGAACCAGCAAATAAACCATAGAGTGCCAAAACCGCCAAAGCAGCAGTCGGTTTCGTACAATCAATATAAAATGCCAAAAGTGCAAAAACGATTACAGTACCAAATGAAGCTGAAAAAAAGATTATGCAAATTTTTATCAATAAATCTTAATTGCTTAAAAATTGTGTAAATTTTATATTTGGGTAATTTACGAAAATTTGCATATTCATCACATAAGCTCGTATTGAAGTTTTTAAAATTTAATAAGTTTTATGCAAATTTTTTTTCGAAATTTCTGTTATTTGCACATTTATCAAAAATTTTTGAATTAGTATAGTCATAATCTTTTGAACAGATTAAATTTATGCAGATTTCATGAATCCTCTGGCAGATTTCAAAAAAATGAGAATTCTATGCAAATTCTATTTGCTTACCTGCTGTTTGAAAGACTCGACATGAAACTGTTGGAGATAAAATTTTCTTAGATTTTAAAAAATCTGCAAAAAATGAAAGCAAATATTTGCTCATTAATTTACAGGTGAAGGCAATTGAAATGAATGCACCATTCTAAAATTATGCAAAATTTTATCATTTTAAAATAAAAATTGTGTTCAAAATTACACTTTTAAGATCCAAAGCCAGGATATCTCTAGCATATGCAGGAAGGAAATTTTGCATAAGTGAAGTTGTAAAATAATGTGCAAAATTTGCGACCATGACGGCGAAGGTCGCCGAAGAAGATAACATTTCTCGAAGTGGAAGTGGCTTCTGAAAAAATACAGTATTTTTTAATAAATGGTTTTTAATTATCCAAGTATGAATATATATATTTAATTCATAAATTATGCTAATTTTTTATTTATCTTTATAAATAATTCCAACACAAGTCAACATAAAATTCTTCTGATCTTTTACCACCGTCGGCACAAGATCAAAGACGTACTTTTCTCGATATAGGTTTTGTTTTTTTTCACAAAAATTTTGTTTCATCCTAAATAAAATGTGCTGCTGTCTTTCTTGCTTTAAAACATAAAAAAGAAAGTTTTGCAAGCGGAACTTTTTAAAACACCAAAAAATGGGCAAAAATTGATGCAAACAGAAAATTAGTATATATGTTTATCGATTGCTGACGAGGAAAGATGAAATTTTTGGGCTGAAAAAGGTCGCGATTCAGTTTTTTGATTTTTTTGAATGTTTTAGATTTTTTTCAGCACGATTTAGGGATGAGAAATACGGCCAAAAAAACGGCCGGCCTCGCGGCCAAAAACGCCTGGCCTAACGTGTTTCTCATCTCTGGTACGATTTTAAATTTAGTAAAAAATGTGACTTTTAAGTGTTAAAACAACTGATATAAAAATTTAATAAAGTTAAAAGGTGCCAAAAGTATTACACATGTGCATTCAATAATTTTTATAAAGTTTTTAGATAAAGAAAAACATAACGTCATGATCATAGAAAATAAATTTTGCAGTACGAAGAACACTATAAATATTTTTCATTAATGAAATTCCTGATGTTGCGCATAATCAGTTTTAAGGTGCAACAAGCCCTTATCTGGATTGAATCCAAATTTGGACTCAAACCAGATAATTATCTTTTGTTCCACTCAACTACTCGGTCAACAATGATTTTTCAATTTTTTTTGTTTTCGTTAAAAAAAGTAAGAAAGTTTTTTTTGTGTTCTCAGAGAAGCCTCGACACAAAAATAGAGAGAAAAAACGATGGCTTTGTCTTAAAAAAATTGAAAGAGAAAAACAAATGGTCCTATAAAAGAGGTATGTGTGTTTTTATCGATTAAAGTGTCAATGCTGGCAAAGTCTAACTGATTCATTTTACCATTAAAAAAAAGGTAACGATTTAAAATTTTACCTTCTTTTTTTTCTTATGTGATTTTTTGAATATTTTAGTTTTTATAACAAGATTTTCCACTGTAAATAATTTTTAGATTATAATTTTCTAAGCAATGGTGTTAATAAAAGTTGTAAAGGATGGGGAAAATATGAAAAACAGGACAATAATTTATGCAAACATTTCTGAAGGATGCGTTTTACAAAAATTTTGAATTGTAAAACCTGGATTTTCTTCTTTTTGTCTTCAATTAAAAAACAAAACAACACATCATAATCAAAGAAAGTAAATCTTGTAATGCATTACATAAAAGTTTTTAAAAATTTTTATCAATTTAATTTACCAATGCTATGGCTACATCTTTTTATAGGGTGTAACGAGCCTTTTGGACTTTATCCAGGAGCTTATTTCTTATTGCGCTTGCGACCCTGATCTCACTCGAGTGGCACAATTCAATGAAATAGAAAAAATAAGCTCAAACTTTTGTTAGAACTTTTATAGTTTTTAACAAATTTGCATGAAACTTTCATATTATCTTCTCCACAATGTTTTCTACAATTCTTGTTTAAATCATGTAAAGTGGATGCCTACTACCAGAGTTTTGCTTCAATAACAGTGCGCGATTAAATTTTCACCAAAATTAACTTTTAATAGATCTTTTTTGAAAATGCATTTTTTTAAATTTAATTTCTTTTCTAAAATCATCCCAACGCTAATATCTAAAAACCCAATTTAAATTATCTTAATTGGAAATAATGCGGGTGAGTACTCGCCGATTGAAAAGAGAGCTTATTTCCGATTTACATGGGAAAAATTTCGCTGTGACTCAACAACCCCGTAAAAATTGACTTCTGTAATTTGTTTGTCTAAAAAAAGAAATTTTTGTGTGTCCACAGAGACCCCTCCAAAAAATGACGAGAACAAAAAAATGAATGTTTGTGCTTGCAAGCATTCATTGATTTTTTACTATTAAAAAACCAACAATGTTTTTTTTTCTATTTAGAACTTCCTTATCTTCCAAATTGGAAGATATGCTTTTTTGAATATTTTAGTATCATAATCATTAAATGTAAAAAATAAATCTGTTGTGATTTATTTATTTTATAAAAAATTCTTTCTTATAAAAATGTTTTCTTTAAATTTTTAATTCCATATATTTAAAAGCATTTTTAATAATAAAGATTAATAAAAGCTGTGGATTCAATGATTTATGCAAATTTTTTTAATGATGCGTTTTTGCAATTATTTAAAATCAAAATAAAACCCGGGTCTTTATTTCTTCTTTAATTGAAACAGAAAACATCACATTCTAATCTCAAAATAAGAACAAATTCAACTTTTTTTATCAATGAAATTACTTTTGAAATCAAAGCAGAGACTCATCTGTTGTTGCGCTTGCGGGGATATCCTATTCAATTATTCGGTCAATGTTTTAATATTTTCCTTTGGTTTTCTTCATAAAGAAAGAAAGTTCTTTGTGCCCACAGAAACATCTCCACAAAAAATGAAGAGAAAAACGAATGGGCCGAAAAAAATGAATGCTTTTATTTATGCCTGCGATGTGATGTATTGATTGTTTTTTTTTCTATAAAAAAACCAGTGATTTAATATTTTCTTTTGCTTTTTATTAAAAGTATATTTTTGAATATTCTTAAATATTTTTTAATAATTAAAAGTATCATGATTGATCAATATTAAAAGCAAAAAAACGTGTTAATTTTTTTTGCATTCATTGGAACGATGTACCATCATTCAATAATTTATGCAAAGTTCTTAAGATCATGACATTTTTACAATAATTTAAAGTTAAAAAAACAGGATTCGTCGTTTTTTCTTCATTGTAAAAAAAGAACACATCATAAATTTAAGAAAACAAATTTTGCGTTGCATAGAACAAAAAAATTGCTGATGTTAATCAATAACAGAGTTGTTATCTTTGGTTCTTTTACTGATAAAAAAATAGAAAAAAAACAAAAACGTCAAAAAAGAACGAAAAAATTCTTTTTCTTTTTATACTTTTTTGAGTCGCTTTACGGATGTTTCCACCACAAAAATAAAACAAGTAGTTTTTAAATTTAAATACTCAAAATTAATGAATTTTGAGATTATTTTCTTTTTTTTTGAAATTTGAATGGACATAAAAATCGGTTGGATACATGTTTGAGATTTAGCAATTCTGTGGATTCAACTCAAAAATCTGAATCTTATGCAAATTTTTTATATACCATTTTTGAGGTCCGATAAAATTTATTATAGAAATTTGGAAAATGACATCAAACTTCCTAGATTTGAGAGTTTTTAGATTTCAAAAAATATTTTCTGCTTCAGAAAATCCGTAGAGCAATTTTGCTAATCTGATATCATTCCTTTAAGTTAAAGAAAAAATATTTGAATTTTTAAAACATATTTTACGCTATATTAAATTACAGTACTCGTCACTGCTGTACTGCAACATAGAATTTTAAAAAATTTGTATATCAATTCTGCTATATTTAAATTTTCAAATGCTTGCTAATGAAAATTTTTTTAACAGTAACCAATTTTAAACTTCACATTATTAATTTGGATATTATAAATCGATAACTTATAAAAACCTACTTTGTCCTCTCCTTCTGGATGAGAATGTTCTTCATTTTTTTGTTGCAAATATTCTTTTTCTTTGGTTGAAAGCATTTTCGACAATTTTGGATTATTTGTAAAAAATATTAACCAAATTAAAGACCAAATTGTTGTAACAATACCTAAAAAAACAAAAACTTGTTAATTTTTTTGGACTTTTGAACTGTAGACTTTTAAAAAAAACGCGGAAGTAAAATTTTAGAGAAAACAAAAAAGACACTTACTCATGAAATAAAAAATTAAAGGCCATCCATTTAAGAAATTTGATGAACATAAATTTGTTGCTATCAATACTCCAAGGGATGATGCCAGAGGGGATCCCGAAGTAAAGAAGGCTGCAGCAGTTGATCGTTCATTTGGTGGGAACCAAAGGGATAATGGGACTACAAGTGCAGAGTAGATTGGGTTCTGAAAGATGATTGAGAATGTTTGTGTTTTTGGGATTAGGTATGACAAGGATACACTGTTACAGTATCCAAGTGATAACAATGCAGCCCTATGAATGGTTTTAGGCATAATTTGAGGCACAGTTTTGAAGGCCAGGATTCGGGACCCCGATTTGGGGCCTGCCCTCTTGAAACCAGGCCTTCTAGGACCAGACAAATAGCCAAATAAATTTGCATAAGGTGATATGCAAATTTATTTGGATCATTTGTGGCAAAATTCAAGAAAAGAATTTATGAAAGATGAGAGCCAAAAAATGACATCCAACGTTTGAGGTAACATTTTTGTGCCAAAAATGTCAAAAAAATACCACATAAAATAAAAATTATGCAAATTTAGTTACCCCTCAAATTTGCATAATTTCAAGTTTTATATATCCTTTTTAAAACCATAAAATACTTACTTCAAAAATGCCAAAAAGAACTCTCAAAGCAAAAAAGTAATAAAATCCAAGGTATGCTGCTGTTGGCATTAGTGCCGTTGTAATTGTCATTCCAATGGCAGAAATCATTGCAATTTTTTTTGCACCAAAATGATTAATTAAAAATCCTGCAAATGCCATAATTATCAAATTTCCATAAAATCCTGCTGAAAATAACAAGGATTGATCTTCGACGGACCATGTAAAAGTTCCCTGAAAACGAAATTTGCATAATTAACGTTTGCTTAAATTTTTAGGACAGAAATTTGAAATATGCAAATTTGTCAAGACATTGGATATCGTGTTTTTAGAGATCGTCGTGATCAGATTTTGCCATTTTTGAGAAGGGTCAATCGCAATTTGATTTTTACCTTAATTGCGGCAAAGATCAAAAAAAATCCTGAGCGGTAAAAATCGTGAAAAAAAATCAGACGATAAATTTGCATAATTCCTATTAAAGTCCAAAGTCTCGTTTTAACAGATAATCTTCTAATTCTTTAGAGCTTTTAATTAATGGAAAATGTTGAATTTGAAGTTTCAAAAATTTGCATAAAATAAAAATTTATGCTAATTTTTGAGAATTTTTGAAATGTATATTGTTGTGTTTTAAACTTACCCTGTAACCATTATTTGAAGAATGTGTTTCATTTCCGGTCACGATTCGATGACATTGAGGTGATTGAAAATGTTGCTGTTGCAGTTGCGGCTGTTCACTTTGATGTATCAGCTGAGAAGAAGAAGAAGAAGAAGGTGAAGAATCAAGTTTTATTTGATGTTGTTGAAGAACGGCTGTTGCATTGATCATGCAAACCTTGAAAGTGACATTTTTTATTGCAACCCCAAAAAAAAGAAGAAAGATAAATCAAACCATTGCAACACCAAGATGTGTTCGCATTGAAGCAGCACAAAAATTTCCAAGTAATAGGATAAACCCTGAAATTAATTATCAGACGGTGATAAATATTTTAAAAAGTGAAAAGAGATCTTTGCTAAAATTCAAATTCTAATTATGAAGGTTATGGTAACTGCTAAAAAAATACAGTAAACAAAATTATTGTAGTAATTGATTTACAGTAATATCATGGCTGAATTTAAAAAATTACTGTAGTTTTGCAGAATTCAATAATTACTTGACTCAAGTTTTTGTTTTGAAAGTTACAGTAATTGTTGAAAAATAAAGTAGACAAAATTACTGTAGTAATCAGATTACTGTAATATTTCTTCTACAGAATAAATCAATAAAATTAGTGTAGTTTTTGTTGAATTAAATAATCACGGTAAGTTTGTTAAACAAAATTACGTTTAATTCAATTAAAAAATTCTACCAAATTCCTGGACTTACGTTTAAGGTGTACGGTATGTTATAAATTGTCACAAAAAAAAGTTACTGTCGTTTTTTGGGTTTCACTTTTTAAAACTTTTTAAAAATTTAAAACAAAAAGCAAAATTAAGCTCAGTTTAGAAAATTTAAAGTTTTAAAAATACCGTAACCTTTTCTCAACTACTGTAATTAACTAACCTAAAATCCATCGCCTTCTTGTTGAAATTTGATACCATTTAGATTTTTCAAGTTTTCTTGTTTTAACATTTTCAATATTTTCGGCAACCTTTGACATTTTTCTAAAATATTAAGAATGAACTTTTTTATTTTAAAGAAACTCAAAAATCAAAAAAAAAAACAGAATAACGCGAAACACAAAAAAAATATAATGAAAGTTCAATCAACTGATGATCACCTTCTTCATCTTTTTCTTTTTTGGGTGGAAAAAAAGTGTGTTTGCACCTTTTTCTTTTTTTTTACGTTTCCCACCCATTTTTAATTTTTAATAAAGGCCCAAAAAGTAATTAATCATTTTTGAAATATAAAAAAAGTAACAATTTTTGACTTCCTTTTTTTGTCTTTGTTTACGGTAAATTTTAACGGGCATTTTTAAAGAATAAAAATGTCACTTTCATGTTCAATATAAATAAGTGATAGATTTATTTTACTTCCTCCTTCGAAAAGAGATTGTTGTCGCCGGCGCTGAACCAGTTAAAAAATAATTTTTTAAAATTCAATGCAATAAAAATATTTGTTTGATCGCAGACATCGGAGTCAGTGTCGGAATCGAGCATCACAATTAGAATAATACATTTTGTCATTATCAAAAATGTAAAATGTTTTTTACTCGAAAAGGGGACATTGAGGCTGTGTGCCCCCTCTGAAATCATAAAAACCCTTTGATCTTTTACCGCTCAAGATCAAAGAAATGCAAACCTCTTTGAAATGGTATTTTACTGATATCCTTGTTAGTCAATGTGGGATTTTTTTGTTTTGAATGATTCTGATTCCAGAAGCCTAGTCGCAAAGAGTGAACTCCTGAATCGAAAAGCAAAAACTTTTCCACATGAATTTTTTAAAATTTGCTGAACCTCAATACTCCAAGAGATGGAAAAAAAGATCTGTTTTTAATGTGGTAAAAGGAAGAGATCCATCGTGAATAAACTTTTTTTACAAAAATGAAGGACTCAATGGAGCTGATTTTTTCTTTCATTTTTTGCAGTGAACAAAAAAAACAAGCTCCAATAAAGCTGTTTTCGCGTCGAGAAATGTGTAGTTGTGTCCTACTGTAAGATTTAATATTATTGTTTTTGCATTGTATTTTCCTATTTCCCAATCTGCATAAATTCGATCTAATTTGTATCCTGTTTTTGCTGTTCTTTTTTGTTCTTTTCTTTCTTTCTAGACTTTTCTCATCTCCTTCTTATTCGATCCTTTTTTGGCCCTGTATAAAAGCGCTATTGCTTTTCTTATATTTATCCAGTTTTGTCTTAGTTTTGTTTTGGAATAAATAAAAGCTTTAACACCCTTAGAGAAGAAACCCCGCAAAATGCAATCAAAATTGCGTGAAAAAAATCTGTTTACAAGGAATCTCCTCCTTTAATAGAAAGGATTTTCAATTTCATGCTTAAGTCGTTCATTTGAGGCTGCCTCATAAAATTTCAGTCAAAAATCTAATTAATTACTCCACTTTTTTACTTTACTGTTTTTTAATACCGTAAAAAAAGAAACAAGAACTTTTTAAAAACATAAAAAAATCAAAGATTCATTTTCATTATTTTTTTTCTTTTTTATTGTTACCGCCTAAGGGTTCGTTGGATGTTTTGACCCTACAAAGAGAACCAAAAAATATATGATTTTCAACACGTACACACGCAAAAACTTTTCCCTTGAATTTTCTACGTTTTTCAAAGAAAAATGACAGCAATTTTTGGACGATTTTTTTCTTTCTTCTTTTATTTTTTTAATCATCGCTGATAATTGTGTGTTTCTCTCTCTTAATTTAGTTATTAAAATAACAATAAAAAAAGAATAGTGATTCCCGTTTTTCATAAATTATTATTATTAAATGTATGACATTTGTGTGATATTTTGTTATTTTTCATTGATATTTTAGTTTTTTCAATTAAAAAAATTTTTTACATTTTCTTTTGTTACTGATTTTTTGCAAAAAAGGAATGCAAGTCATTGTCATATTTTTTGTATCATTCAAATTTGCATAACAAAAGCATACAAAAATCAAAGAAACACACAAAAATGATAACCACCAAATTTGTTTTATTAATGTTGTTTCGACTCCGACTCCGGAGTCGACTCCTTCTGACTCTGACTTCGGTTAAGTCACCAAAACTAAAAAAGCATAACACTGGGTATTATTACTCCCACATGAGTTCCAAACATAACAATGTTGTAGAAAACAATGTAAAATGTTTTGTTGTAAAGTTTTTACGTTTGCCTTAAATGACTTTTAGTTTTAGTCGTTCTGACAAACACAAAAAACTCCTTCCTTTATTTTAAAATTTTTCCAAATTCAATATTTTTTGAGTGCTAAAAAGAAAAAGCAGCTCTGTAAGCGTTGAAAAAAAATTAGAAATAATATTGATGGTTTTAAAAATGTCTTCAAACAAATACTTTTGCTGCAGTAATTTATTCAAAAAGTTTTTTCAAAGGCATAATTATTTGTCAGATATTAAGAAATTTTCAATAATTATTTGCCATTGTCAAGGAAATATCTCCAAAGCATTTTTGTGTAAAAGCGGGTGTTTGATTTTTTTCAGGATAATAATTTGAATAACGATTTTCCCGAGCAGATCGAATTAAAGAAAATGCAGTTGGATTACAATTTGCTTGAATTTGTTTGGCAAGTTCTTGTAAATCTCTTAGATCACGATCACTTCCGCAATAGGTCAAGGAACTTGTTGGCAAAAATTTGCATTCTTTATAGGCTTGACCTTTTTTGTTTCGGATAATATAGACATCTTTGCCATTGATGTTGTAAATGTATTTGCATTCAGTTGAACATTGAAGCAATGTATCATTGTAACCATTTCTTCCAGTTTTGGCGCTGACACTTACGTGATAGATATATCCCCTTAAAAAAGTTATGTTTTGAATACTGATCGATTTGCAGCATTTTCTCAAATTAAACTTACAAAGATTTATAATTTTCATCAAGATCTTTATGAATGTTTTTAGCAATTTTGGAGTTGTCACCAGAAAAATCTGTCATATTTTCTCCAAGGATATATGTCTTAACAATTCTTACAATATTTTCTGTTGACCAAAAATATTCCTAAAAATTAAGATTACCCAAATGTGATATAACTTTTGAAACTTACTTGACGTTTATAATTTAATTCTTTGAATTTTTTGTTTACGAGTTGAAGATGATTCATAAATTCTTGAGCTCGGTCAGATGCATCTTGATTACTTGGAATTCCTTTTTTATAAATTCTACACATTGGATATGTTGCCATCTGCAAAAAAGCAATTGTTGGATGTTTGAGAAAGGAAATGTTTGGCAAAAAAATTTACGTCGATATTTACGAAAATAACTTTTTTTATCACGTAATATTAATACTTTTAAGTTAAAATTTTCTTTGTTCAAACAAAAAAATTTTGAATCTTCCAATAAATTGTTTTACAAAAACTATTATTCTGAACAAGGAGTGCCAAAATTGTTTTAACTTTTTAATTCTGGGACATTAAAACTCGAAAGACTTACATCAAATTCTAAAACCAATTTATAGAATTTATGGCAGCTGACATAGACGCGATCAATGTAGTTTTTTGATTTTACATTGTCTTCAAAAAAATTTGCCAGGGTCGGTTCGAAAAACTAAAAACAAATTTATGATCTTAATAAACTTTTGTTAGGAGATCGAGTAAAAAAATAGCTGAGTTTTTGCGATTTAAAAACTGAGCTTTGCATACAAAAATCAAACAGAAATGCAACTTTTTTGAATACTTACTCCATAATTCCAGCTTGGTTGGCACGTTTCTTTAAAATATACAAAAGCCTGTTCATTACCATAATGTTCTAGGATTCCATTAAATGCATTGCTAGTAGGTTCAAATTTTCGGCTATATATCTGAAAAAGCAAAATAAGTATCTAAAAAAAGAAGTTACAGATTTACATTTTCAAAATTTGCAGAATAAACATCTTGGTGGCAGGCGAAAAATGCTGAACTTGCGGTTGTACTTATTTTGCCGAATGTCTGAAGCAGTTTGTTCGAAACTTTTACATATGTTGTCAATTCTTCATTTTCTTGATGGTTTCTCTAAAAAATGGAATCGTTTTGTATCCCAAAAAATATAACATGATCCTATGAGGAGTAATTCAATATATGTAGTATTGAAATCCCCGGGAAACTATGGTTGCAAGAGTTAACTAAAATTTTGCACAAAGAAAAAAACTTGTAAAATTTATGAAGTTATGGCTTTATATTTTGATATACAGCTGAGTATATTCAGTTGGCTAAAAAGCCATATTTTTATGCAATGGCTGAAAAAAACTAAGAATCCTATTTGCGAAATATAGTTTATTGGACTTTTTGTAGCTACAAAAAGTCCAATAAACTATATTTCACAAATTTGGTGAAGTTGTAACTCCAACATCGAAATTTATTTTAGGGAGAAGATTAATGTAATACATTATTCCTCATACGGTGAAAATAGCCTCCAAATAATTATAAATTTAAGCTTTTTCGTTATTGATAACCTATGTTAAGCGATGTACAGAAGCACGACAGGTGCAACTTTTTCTTAGCACGAGAAATATTAGAGAGATTTCGCATATTTTGACATCAAAAAACAGAAAAATTTCTACTATTTTTCGTGCTAAGAAAAAGTTGCACCATCAATGCAGAAGACGGTACACCTTTTTTGAACTTGATACTTCAGGGCTAGTTTTTTTTATCAGCAGCCGCATGTTTTCTTGGTCATTGTGTACTTAAAAACCCCAATAATAATCCTACCGAAAAATCATCTCGTAATTCGCTATACTTTAATCCCTCGTTCAAAATCATTCCACATTTCCTTGAAGCATCCATAGCCTTTTTGAAATTTTTTCCAATTGGTTGAGTTGGGTCATAATTATCATTGTTATAAATTTCCATATAATCAGATGTATTATAAATTTCATACAATTTTTTCAAGCCATCCGTATAAGCTGCAATTTTTCGCAATTCCACCAGTTGATCAAAGTCAAGTGGGGGATTGTTGCTACTTATTTTTATAAGTGGTATATCACGGGCAGAGTTAGATGCGGGAATCAATGGAATTAGTGGAAATGTTGGTGATGGTGATGTTGTCTCAGCTTGAGATAAATGGCATCCCAAGCAGAGAAGAAGAAAATAAAAAATAGGTTTAAATCTCATTTCTTATCAATTTTGAGACCGATCTAAAAACATTAATTTTTACTCAAATTTATAATTTTAAATGGAGCTTATCACTGTTGCAACAGTAATCATCTCGTAAATATTTTTCAAATCATTTAAAACTCAGAATGATGATGTCATTTTCTTTCAGAACTATTTTGTCTGGTGTCACAAATGATGTGGACATAAAAAATTTACTAATGTTGAAACAAAAATTTTGTCACAGAACAAGAATTTCATATATTTATCCAACCAATTTTTAGGTTAATTTCAATTATTAGATCAGAAAAAAATAGTTGTGAAAGAAAATGACATCAAAATTCTTTGATTCTGAGATTAATAAAAATTTGAAATATATTAATGAAGTTGGAACATTCGTTATGCAATTTTGCGTAACTGATAATCTCCATTTAAGGTAAACAATCCTAAAAAAATTTTTTTTAACGCTCAAATGACAAATATTATGCTCATCGACCTGCTTTAAATATTTACTTCTTCTTATTTTGAGTAACAATCAAATGCTAGACAGATCTTTAACATAACAATAGCTATTTACCTTATTTTCCCAACAAAAAAATTAAAAATCATGAGAAAGTAAGATTTTTGTTTGGGAATGTTTATCAAAAAATTGAAGAAATATCATACATAAATTATTTAACAAAGGAAATAAAAAAATGGGTTTTGGTTTCGGTATTCATGAAGCAACGTCATATTTTATGTACAGACTTAAAATTTGCATAATATTTATACGTTTCGCCAATGACGGCAAAAGATCAAAGTCTATTTATCATTTAAGTTTAAATTAGATATCTAGCCATAAATTAAACTCACAACAATCATATAAAAGCATAAATTCTTGTAATAATATTTTTTCAGAGAAAAAATATTATACGCAACAAACAAATTTTACATTTTTAAAACAACACGTATTTTATCAAAATTTCTACCTTAAAAATTAATTACTGTAGGAAACACAACAAAAGACATTGTGCTAAAATATTTGAAAATTCCAAATTTACATAAAATTCATCAACGTTTTAAAAAAACTTTTTTTCCAAAGAAACGGTCGTCAACGAAGTTAAAAAGTCTTTTGATCTTTAACCGCCATCGGCACAAGATAAAAGGTGTGCCCGATTTGAAATGTTTTCTGTCTCCTCAAAAATAATATGTTGTTGATATTTTGTCTAAAGATATTAAAGGTCTTTGAAGATTTTTAGTTTCGTTTTGGATTATATAAAATACAGTAAATTTATTTATTCATTATAATCATAAAAAAGACAAAAAAAAATTAAAACATTTCAAAAAATAAACATCAATTTTGACTAAAAATAATAAAAGATTTAAAAATTTAAGAAAAAATGAAAAAAATTAAATAAACGAAGCTCTTTTAAGTAATTTTAATTTTGTACAATATCAAATTCAAACAGAAATATTGTTCAATGAACTCCAGCATTTTCCAATTCAACAATGAGGGAATGAAAGGCAAAAATATCATAAACTGCAATGACCCAAACGGCAATCACAATCAAAACCAACAAAGCAATAATTTTTTCAGTATCAGTAAAATTGCCAAAATTGAACATGGTTGTGTAAAAGATACTTGAAGAAATTTGAATAAAATCAATAAAATAAAAAATTTTGTTGCGAAAAATTAGAATAAGTTGCAACAAAAATATAACAAAGTTGAGGATGAAATGCAACAAGCAAAATTAAACTAGAATAAAAAAATAACAAAAAACGAATTTAAAGCAAGCAATATGCTAAATAAAAACTTTTTTTTTATAAACATTAAAATCTTTTTTGCACTAATTTGTTGCTCTTTTTTTTTGACTATCAAATAACACTTTTTGCTGAAATAAACAAATCAAAACAATAGAATAGAATAAATTTTGATGGCGGCAATATAAAAAGAAGTGTAAAATTTTAGCTTTAAAAACTTTAAAAAAAATGAATTTCATGGAAAAGAGGGTCAACAAATGTAACAAGAATTTAAAAAAGTAAGAGGACTTCATATTTTTTCGGTTTTGGATCATAAAACCATTTGCGCATCATACTCTTCTGACAACTTCATTTATGATAATAAGAATACAGAATATCTATTTTTTAATTATTTTGAGCTCGAAGAGGAACTTTTTATTAAACTATTCCAAAGTAAATTCGATCATTGGTAAAACTATTTAAAATAATTTGTTTTCCCTCATTCAACAACTGATAAAATGATAAATCATTCAGCACCAAAATTTTTAACAAAAATATTTAAATTATTTTTATCATTGTAAAGTCTGATTTTTAATAATGGCATAAACAACAACCAGTTTACTGATTTTGGCATTGAATCATTTAATATAAACCATTTAAAGCCGCACGCCTTTGATCTGGTGCCGATGGCGGATGCTGCACCCTACTGCGCAGGGGTGTATACATTTGGTTTACTCTGTTTAAGCATTATCGCAATCGATAATAGATGCATCCCTGATGACCTTCATTTCAATCTTTTCCATCTTTTATTTTTCAAGAGAAAAAGGGCTTCCACTTTTTCTGGATGACAACGAAAAAGAAAATGCAATGTTTTTTCGTTGCCAAAGAACCCTCTTTTGCAGACAAGTTTTGATGTTCACCGCCATAGTCGGCTGTTTACTTTGATCTTCGGCAAAGAGACTCAAAACACTTTTAATTGTTGCAGGCGGCGCCGTTGCTGCTTGCAAGGATGCAACTATCTTATAAATGAAAGAAAAGAGAAATAAATGTTCGCTTTGTGCGAGAAGCATTATTAAAGAAAAAAACTAAAATCAATTTGTTTCTTTTTGGTTTTAAAAGTGAAACTGCTTGGCATACATTTTTTCTCCTTTTTTATGTTTTCTATATTCAAATAAAAAATTGAAAACACTTTTTTTGTCAAACTGTAGACAAATTATCGCAACACATTTTTGAATATTTTAGAAATTATTTTTTCGATAAAAGTTTGATCAGAAATTGTAAAAAAATCATCTTAAAAAATATTGGAATCTAAAGATATAACTTTGGGATTCTCGAAACCGCTTTTCTCTTAAATCAGTATTTATGACTTTATTTTACATTTCACTTACATCAAAATAAATTAATTTTTTAATTAAATCATTTTACTATTACAAATAATAATTTCAACTTTTTTTTCTTTCAATGATTACAAGGGGTCAAAAATGTGGCTGAAAATTACAATTGTAGCTGACATTAAATGCCGCTTCGGGCAGTTACAATTTAAAAAACCTTAAAAGTCTCGGGCCACAAAAAAATTAAAAAATGCCAATTTTAAAAACACACATAAGCCTGACTTGATTTTACATCCTTGTTGATTATTAATGAACAGTAGATCAAATTAATGAAAAAAATGATGTTTAATCAATAAAATATAATAAAAAACAACGCAAAGTTTTTTATACCCGATTCTCAAGTGTTAAATTATTCCTTTGCATCAAATTTGCCAACGATAACAATAACTTTACCGTAAACATCTCCAATTAATGATGGAGTTGAGGCTCCATATTTTGCCCATAAACTCGTCTAGTATATGGTATAATTGTGGCAAAAAATTAGCTGCAGAATGCTCATACTGTGGGTTTACCAGGGGCACAAAATTACTGTAATACAGTAATCCACAATATGAACATTAACTCAAAATTTGCATATTATGCAACTTTTAGAAGCTAATACGTTCAGATTCGGATTCAGCATAGTTGAAAACCTATATATCCAAGAAACAAGACCAATAAATTAGAATTTTTAGAAATTTGAACAAAAGTAAGATAAATACGAAATTACATAAATATATTATTATGGGTAAAAACAGATAACTTCGCCCTAAAAGATCTTGTTTATCTGTTTTTACCCAGAATAATCCCCTCTGTTGATTGGGGGTCTTCATGGAAAAAAGAAAAAAAAGCCAGCTTGGTCCCCCCTGTTGATTGGGGTTTTTTTTTGGTTTTGCAATAACTGTTAGACAACATTTATGACTTTATTTTACATTTCACTTGCATCAAACTAAAAAAATTTTAATTAGATCATTTTACTATTTGCAGCCGACCCAAAGCCAAAAAATCCCGGTTGGGTGCAGTTTCAACTTGTAAGGCCTTGAATATCTTGATCCCAGAAGATCAAAAAATGCCCCTTTTTTGAGGTACACATCAACATGATTTGATTTTTCTCCCATGTTATCTAATAATGAGTGATATGTCAAATTAATGCCAAAAAACAATATTTTAATCGAAAGAAATGAATAACGACAAAAAGTTTTTTATGCCCGACACTCAAGTGTTTAAGTGTTAGATTATTCTTTAATATAAATTTTGTCCGAAACTGACCATACAAATTACCTCAGAGAAACCAAAGAAATTGGGAATTGTCCAAAATAGACATTTTGTGAACAAAATAATTTTTCTCATTTCTTTGTTTTAAATTCATCAAGTAGATGAGTTGTTTTTGTAGGGCTTTTTTTGAATATTTTATTCATTTTATAAACGATAGAAAATAAATGATAAAAAATAGTGTTAAAAAGTTTTGTGAAAAAAAATCTATCAAATCAAGCTGAAAAATTTTTTGACATGCGAATCATTTTTTAAAAAATAACCTTATAAGTGAAAGAATCTTTTAGAAAAATGCTTAAACAAAGTAACACATCTGATATTACTCTGTTTAAGCATTTTCAATATCAATAATAAATTCATCCCTACTGAAAGTTATTTTGATTTTTTTCTTGTGATATTTTTAGAGAGAAAAAGAGGTTTCAGTTTTCCAAATATGTCAATAAAAAAATGTAACATTTTAACTTTACTGAAGAACCCATTTTTGCAGACATCGTTTTTTGATGATTTTCACCGCTACGGACGAATGTTTCGTTTGATCTTCGTCAAGAAAAAGATAACTTTTAAAAATTTCAAAGGCAGTGCTGTCGCTGTTGCACAGATGCAACTCTTTTTTATATGAAAAAAAGAGAGAAAAAGAAAAACAGAGATGTTCGTTTTTGGTCAGGATCTTTGAAGAACAAAAAACTAAAATCCATCAGTTTCTTATTCATCTTAAAAATGACACTGCTGTTACATTTTTTCCCTTTTTTGAATATTTCTTGTTTAACTAAAACTGAGAAAACGTTTTTTGGCAACAAATGTTTTGAATATTTAATCAATATTTTGCAATATAATTTTAATCAGTGATTCTAAAAAAATTATATTAAAAATTATCAGAATCTAAAGACATTTCTTTTAATTAATGAAGATTTCGTTTGAAATATAAACGACAATATTAAAATAAAAAACTTGATTGTTTTCAACAAATATTTAAATATATTAATTTGTAAAAATTCAACACTTTTGTTATTCTTTAAAAACCCTTTTTGCTACACAAAGTAATTTTTCAATGATATTTAACTTTTTGAGGAACAATTTCTTTTTAAAATGCAAAAACAACCAAATACATCCTATTCAACTCGAAAAAATTTATACATCACGAATAAATTTAAGATTGATGATAAATTCATCCCTGATGAACATGATTTCAATGTTTTCTTGTTTTATTTTTCGAGAGAAAAAGGGCTTTCAGTTTTCCTCGAGGCAATAAAAAAGAAAATTTAACATTTTTTCAAGTGCTGAATATCCTTCTTGTACAAATTGTTCTTTGATGTTCACCGCCACGGACGGTTGTTTTCTTTGATCTTCGGCAAAAACAAAATACAGATTTCTAAAATTTCGGAGACATTGTCGTCTTTGCTTGCAAGGATGCAACTTTTTTGTAAATGAAAGAAAAGAGAAATAAATGTTCGCTTTGTTCGAGGATCTTTAAAGAAAGGAAACAAAAATCAATTAAACAACCTCTTTATGGTTTTACATTTTTTCTCTTTTTTTGACATTTTCTTGTTCAACTAAAACTGAAAAAACTTTTTCATATTGCACATAAATTGTGACAACAAATGTTTAGAATATTTTATCAATATTTTTTCCACCTTAAATTTGATCAAAGATTATAAAAAAATCATTTATATATTTTTATATATAAAAATTTAAGAATCTAAAAACATTTCTCAAAGTCGACAAACGCAATATTTATGACTTTATTAACTTTCAACTTACATCAAAATAAATAAATTTTTTAATTAGTTAATTTTATTACTACAAATAATAATTTCAACCCCCATTCCTTTACATATTGATTACAAGCAGTTTTTACTCGCCGCAACCACTGGCAGCATGGCGATAAATTGAAAAGTTCAAAGGGATTTGCCGAAGATCAAAGGGTGCCGTCGGCAGCAGTGTAGGCGGTGATAGCTCAGTTTTTGAAAAAAGAAAACACGTTTGGGCGGTTTAAACGATGTATGATGTTCTCATTCATCACCGATGATAAATTTATTATTGATGAAAGTTTTTTTGATTTTTCTGCTTCCATTATTTTTCGAGTATGAAAGAGTTTCCAGTTTTTAAAGTATGCTAACGAAAAACAACATGAAACATTTTTTCTTTGCTGCACAACAATCTTGTGTAGAAATTTTCTTTGATGATCGCCGCCACGGACGGCATTTTTGTTTGATCTTTGCCGATGCTGTCTCTGCTTGTAAGGATACAACTCTTTTGCAGACTGAAGAAAAGAAAAATGTTTTGTTGTTGATCAGGATCTTTGAAGAGATAACAAAAATCAATAAATCAGCCTTTTGTTGTTTTTTAAAGTTACACTGTTGAAACAATTTTTTCTCTTTTTTTGAATGTTTTGTATTTCAACTAAAACAGAAAAAAATATTTTTGTCGCATTGAAAGCTTTTTTTAAATATTTTATTTATTTTTATACCATAAAAAACTATTGATAAAATTAATTTTAGAAATTTTCAGTCACAAAAAAATTATGCCGTATCAAGCTAAAAGAGGGCAGTTACCAAAAAGTCAATATAAAAAATTATGTAAAAACTTTATTTTTTTAACAAAAAAGAAAAAATATAAATTTGTAAAAATTCAACTAATTTGTTTGTTACTAAAAACTTGTTTACTAAAAAATTTTTAAATAACATTATGGACTAATAATTACTTTTAAAAATGCCTACACATAGTAATACATCTGATATAACATCGCTGATAAATTCATCCCTGATGAACATCATTTCAATTTTTTCTTTGTTTTATTTTTTGAGAGAAAAAGAGTTTTCAGTTTTCCATAATGACAATGAAAAAGAAAATGCAACGTTTTTTCTATTGCTGAATATCCCTCTTGTGCACATGTTCTTTTGATGAACGCCGGCAGAGGCGGCAGTTTTCTTTGATCTTTGCCAAAAAGGCTCTAATAGAACTTTCTAAAATTTCGGAGGCAATGCCGTCGCTGCTTGCAAGAATTCCACTTTCTTGCAGATGAAAGAAAAGAGAAATAAATGTTCGTTTTCTGCGAGGATCTTTAAAGAAAGAAAACAAAAATCAATTGAACAGCCTCTTTTTGGTTTTAAAACTGACACAGCTGTTACATTTTTTTTCTTTTTTATGTTCAACTAAAATTGAAAAAACTTTTTCATATTGCACATAAATTGTGACAACAAGTGTTTTGAATATTTTATCAATTATTTTTCCATCATAAATTTGATCAGATATTATTAAAAAATCATCTTAAAAAAATATTGGAATCTAAAGATATAACTTTGGATTTATGTATGCAGACCAATATTTATGACTTTATTTTACGTTTCATTTACATCAAAACAAATAAAAAGTTTAGTGTTTTAAACAGAAAATAAAAAAATATAAGGTTGTCAGAATTCACCCATTTTGTGAGTCGTTAAAAACGTTTTTGGTACACAAATAAATTTTTAAATGATATATTACTATATGAGTAATAATTTCTTTTTAAAAATCTTTAAACAAAGTAATACATTTTTGACGAAAATTATTTCAATTTATGCTACTTTCCTTGAACCCTCCCCTGAAGTTTGTTCAATTTTCAATTACAATTTATTGTTCAAAAGTTATCCTTCCTCCTCACAATTTCATGCAAATTTCTAGAACAAGATGATTGGGAGTATATTCCGACAGCAAAAAAATTTTCAATGTTCTTGGAAGGTCATGAAAAATAAAAAAATCTTTTTTCCTTTGCCGAATATCCCTTTTGGGCAAATTATTATTTTTTATCTATACCGCCAGGGACGGCTGTTTCCTTTGATGTTCGGCAAAACACATAAAACTTTTCAAAATGGCACTATCGTTGCCGCCAAGTTAAGAATTCTCTTGAATATGGAAAAAGAGAGAGAGAAATAAAGAATTGTCCAAAATAGACAATAACAATTATCTCAGAGAAACCATGAATTTGTCCAAAATTGACATTTTTAAAATATTGGAGAAATAACTTTTTCTCATTTTCTTTTTTTATGTTCGTTCGTCAGTGAGATGAATTGTTTCTGAAAAGCCTATTTTTTAATATTTTATTTATTTTTTATGCCATAAAAACCGATTCCTAAAAATAATGTTAGAAATTTTTGTCGGGAAAATATATGTTGCTTTAAGCTGAAAGGGTTCAAATTAGCAGCAAGAGGGCTTCACAATATTAAAATTAAAGATTTTATTTTTTTTCAGCAATAAAGAAAATATCTTCTTTTTCCACATTGTTAGTCATTAAAAGCTTTTTTCGATACACAAATCAATTTTTTAATGATATAACTTATGAGGAATAATTTCTGTTTAAAAATGCACAAACAACTAAATACATCCTATACAAATTTAAATTAATATATTACAAATAAATTTAAATTTTATGCTGAAATTTATTCATGAAGTGCATCAATTGCAAGGCCTTGAATGTCTTGATCCCAGAAAGTCAAAAAATGCTGCTTATAAAAACACACAGTTTAATTGATTTTTGTTTCCTTTCTTTAAAGATCCTGATCAACAACGAACATTTACTGCTCTCTTTTTTCATCTACAGGAGAGTTGCAGCCTTGCAAACAGGGATGGTATCGTCTGTGAGATTTTAGAAAGTCCTATTTTGTTTTTGTCGAAGATCAAAGAAAATTGCCGTCCATGGCGATGAACATAAATAAAATCCGCAAAAGAGGATTCTTTGACAAAGAAAAAACATTGCTTTTTCTTTTTTATTGACATTTTTGAAAAACAGAAAATTCTTTCTCTCTCATAAAACAATACAAGAAAAAATGAAATGATGCATTTTACGAATAAATTTAGTATCAAGTCTAAATTTATTTGTGATGTTTAAATTTAAATTTGTATCAGATGTCTTAGTTTGTTTATGGTTTTTTAAAAGACATTATCACTCATAAAGTTATATCATTGAAAAATTACTTTGTGTAGCAAAAAGGGTTTTTTATTGAATCACAAAATGGTTGAATTTTTACAAATTTATATCTATTTTTTTGTTGAAAAAAATTAATAACGACAAAAAGTTTTTTATGCCAAGTGTTAGATTATTCCTTAATATAAATTTTGTCCAAAATAGAAAATAACAATGACCTTAGAGAAACAATGGGAGTTAGGAACTGTCCAAAATAGGCATATTTTTGAATACTGCAGACATGAGATTTTCATTTCTTTTTTCATCTAGTCAATAGATGAATGGTTTTTGCAAAGCTTTTTTTAAATATTTTATTCATTTTTTAAGCCATCGAAAACAATTGATATAAATAGTGTTACAAATTTTTTGTCAGAAAAAAATCTGCCACATTAAGCTGAACTATGTGATATAAAAATACAACGCTAAATATTAAAAATTAAAAACTTGATTTTTTTAACAAAAAAAAGATATATAAATTTGTAACAATTCAACCATTTTGTGATTCATTAAAAACCCTTTTTGCTACAAAAATTAGTTTTTTAATGATATTATTAATTTGTGTCAAATTTACTTAAAAAAACTTATGAGGAACAATTTTTGTTTAAAGGGATTGTCCAAGGCAGTACAAAACTTTTTTATTCTTTTAGATGACGTATCTTAACACGAAAGCAATATGCTCAGGAAAAACAATGGATACTCGAGTGAAACATGTGTTATTTTTTTGTTCGCTCTTTTCTTTTTTTTGTTGTTGCCTGAGATATTGCTTTCGTGTTAAGATACGTCATCTAAAAGAATAAAAAAGTTTTGTACTGCCTTGGACAATCCCTTTAAAGGAGGAGATCCATCGTGAATAAACTTTTTTTTTACAAAAATCAGGGACTCATTGAAGCTGCTTTTTTCTTTCCTTTTTTCCAGCTGCAGTGAACAAAAAAAACAAGCTCCAATGAAGGTGCTTTCGCGTCGAGACATTGCAATCATAGTTGCGTGTAAAAGTTTATTCACGATGGGTCTCGTCCTTTAAAAATGCATATTCAAATTATTCGTGATGAGCATCATTTCATTTTTTTTCTTTGTTTTATTTTTTCAAGAGAAAAAGGGCTTCCACTTTTTCTGGATGACAATGAAAAAGAAAATGCAACGTTTTTTTCTTTGCCAAAGAACCTTTTTTTTGCAAATTGTTTTTTGATGTTCACCGGCTCTTTCCTTTTGATCTTTGCTAAAAATGCTCTTATAAAACTTTTGAAAATGTCACTGGGTGGTCCCTGCTTGCAAGGATGCAACTCTCTTGAAGACGAAAGAAAAGAGAGAAGGAAAAAAACAGACATGTTCGTTTTTTTTTGCTAGGATCTTTAAAGAAGAAAAAAAAACTGCAATCGATCAGTTTTTTATTCATCTTAAAAGTGACACTGCTTGGCACACATTTTTTTCGTCTCTTTTTTGAATTTTTAATATCTTTTTGTATTCCAACTAAAACTAGAAAAAAAACTTATGCCAAATTGCAGGAATTGTTTCTAAATTTTGGGGGAAAAAACTAAAATTTTTAAAGGTGTTTAAGCCTGTTGAATTTGGAATCAATTTTAACATAATTCGGCATAAGTTTTTTTCAGTGAATTTTTAATATTATGCTTTTATATGTAAATTTAATACAATAAAAATGCTAATGTTGCTATTGGGGAATGACGATTTTGTCAACAATTAAAAATGAAAATTCTTTTTAATTTACACATAGTTTAAAAATCTAAAATTGCCTTTTTTTACATTTATCATTTTAAATAAATAAAAAATACGATTTTACAATTGCTTTTTAAGAAATCTAAAAACTTTTATTCGAAAAGAACAGTGTTGAAATTTTTTAAATTGTTTTTTTACATGTTTTACTTTTTAGAGGGAAAGCACAAGCACAGCATGTTCGAGGCGGATTAGCATTTTACAAACTTTTGCTTCCCATTTGGTCGCTTCTTTATTTCATGAAAGTCTGTTAATATCTACAGTTAGTCAACATGCTTAACTAACATATGTACGAGGGATTTTTCGATATTTTAAGTTAGCGCGATTTGCCAGCCCGATGAACCCAGAAAGCTAAACCTTTGCCAAAAAACAGCTTCATCGGTCTCGCAAATCGCTCTAACTAAAAATATCAAAAAATCCCTCGTACATATGTTAGTTAAGCATGTTGACTAACTGTAGATATTAACAGACTTTCATGAAATAAAGAAGCGACCAAATGGGAAGCAAAAGTTTGTTGCAAATTCACGTTTTTGCGAACGTGCTCTGCAAGTCCAGTTTCAACAAAAAAGAACGTTATGTCGTCTTTGAATTTCAAAAGAGTTATTTTGGAGATGAAGAGATGCATTTTTTGACTCATTTTTTAAAATTTTATAGCCAGTGCCACTGTTGCAGTTATTGAAAAAATGACGGACAATGTTGGGGAATGAATGGTGTGTTTTTTGACGGACGACGACAACAAACGATGCATTCTCCATTATTACTTTCTTTCGTGTTAAAACCACTTTTGGCTAAATCAGGCAACATTTTTTTACACTGACTGCGACAGTGCCTTTAAAGTCGTGGGATATCTTCCCTGTTTATCAATCTTTTGCCGAATTATTTTGTGAAAAAACAAGTTAAAAGTTCAAGAAATGTTTGAAAATTATAATTATTTTATTACCTCATTTTCGACTTTTAACGTGTAATATTTTTTTTAAAAAACTGCTGAAAAATCGACAAAAAAGCAACCTTCAAGTCCCAGATGCTTGCTATAAAAAGAGATAAAAATGATCCAAAAATACAAACTTTTTCATACCGAAAAAACTTCCATTTTTTCAAAAACATTAAAAAATAGTAATTTAAAAGTCAGTTGATATTTAACTCACAAGGTAAGGTTCCAAGATGTGACACCGCTTTATGAACGAGACTTATACCATTAGATAGCCTCAGGGAAATTATGCATAACCCCAAAATGTTTCAGGTGAATGACCTTTTATTATGCTAATTTTCGAAAATGAAGTTGGAAAAAATGTGCTTGAAACAGGGACTTTTTGAAAAATCGTCGGCCCTGTGGTTGTGGATTTTTCAAACTTCATTCTCACAAATTTGCATAAAGGAAGACCATTCAACGGAAATATTTTGAGGTTATGCATAATTGTTCTAGGGCTATCTGATAAGATATGTCTTGCTCTAAAAGCGGCGTCACATGTCTGGACAGATCAAAACCACCAAAAAATTCCAGCATGGCCTTGAGCGTCTCGAATGGCAAAAAAAACTTCTTTGAATGACATTATCCTAACTGACTTAATTTTTGAACCTTTTTGGTTACTGTAAATGCCCAAAAAACATGTTTTTACAATTTTAACAAATGAGATTTATGAGAATTGTCACATTTTTTGGTACAAAAGTAGTATATAAAAATACAAATTTTGGAGAAAAGTTCGAACTATATGTAACATTCAAAATTCCTTGAAATTTGTAGGATTTGTGTGAAAAAATATGCAAATTTCTCACATGATGTAATTTCTTTTCAGCTATATAAAACAAATGAATTTAACTAAAAAGTTTAATTTTTTCATTCCAAAAAACTGCCCTTCGAAAAAATGTCAGAATCCATTACATTTGATGTCGAATATTTTTCAAATGCCACAATTCGATTGCATATAAATGCAGCGATAACGATAATCTTTGATTTATTTGTTGGATATTTGGTACTGTATAAATCACCAAGATCTATGGGATCATATAAATATTATTTGTTGAATACAATTGTCTCCGCTTTGGTTTTGGATTTACATTTAGCTTTAATTTTTGTGCCAGTTCCATTATTTCCAGCTGCTGTTATTTGTAGTGAAGGCCTCATGAAAGGATATGGAAGATTAATTGGAGCTGAAATTCATTTGGTAAGTATTAAAAATAATTTTTTAAAATACAAATTGATCTTAAACGCCTGGGGAAATCTGTTATGCAAATTATTTAGCGATGAATGAAATGACAAGGCTATACAAATCTAAATATGCAAATTTTTGTGCATATAAAATCGAACTAAAAAACCTATGAAAATGTCTAAGATTTTGTACAAACAAAAAAAAATTGCATAATCATTTCCAAGAAAACCCGAAAGAGCAAAGAATCAAATTATGCAAATTTTTTCATTTTGCATTTAGGGCTTCACATCAGGGAACCCATAAAATTGGAATCCCAGCAAATAACTGATAATAAATGTTCATATAAAATCTTTTTTATGCAAATTTTGAAATTAACCCCCCCCCCCTTAGGAGATATGTTGCTTAATACATGATATTTTTCTTTTTCAGCCAATTTATGTCCTCCTTTACGGAGTGAATACTTGTGCGGTCCTTCTCGCATTTGCATATCGATATTTTCTTCTTCGATCTCATTCAACTGCTCTAAAATCAAAACGTGGAATTTTCTTAACTGCAATAATTTATTTTATTTATACAATTCCAACTTCAATTATGTTTTTGCTTGTTTCGGATGCAAGAGGGGCATTAATTTTAAAAGAAAAATATCCATCAATTTTTAAAGTTTATGAATCTCGAACATGCTTTACTGGGGATATGGGAGATCCATTTTTTATTGCAACTTTATCCTTAACTTTGGCACTGATTGGATTATCGTTTTTTATTGCTACCGTAATCGCATTAAAAATCTTTCGAATTCTTCAAAGTCAAAAACAAGCAATGTCAGAAAAAACTTTTCAAATGCATCAAAAAATGTTGTGGTCGTTAATTGTTCAGGTAAGTATTTTTTTGTTTACCGTATACTGTATTAGTGGTCTACAGTATCAACGTTCTGCCAAAATTCTTAAAACTGGGTAAATTATCATTATTAACCGAATTTTAAGAAATATGCAAATTTTTTGCTAAGTAATTCAAGCGAATATGTAAATTTTCCTTCTAACCGAGGATTTTAAAAACATGCAAATTTTTTATTTTCCGTTTTTATTATTTTTTATGCAACTTAGCTTTCTCTAAACCTGATATAAAAATATGCTAATTTCTTTTGCATACTAATTTTTTGAAAATTTTTTTATGCAGATATTGTTTGTTGAACAATTTCAGACACATGTACATTTTATTTTTTTGTTTCTGAGATTATGCAAATTTGTATTTCAATAAAGATTCTAAAAATTTACAACTAAATTTTAATTTATGTGCCCCATTTTTCAATTATGCAAATTCAAAATTTCAATGATGTAACAAACAAAAGGCTCCTCTGTTGTTTGTTTTCGCTAACCAGTTAAAATTTATGCAAATTTTTGTACCATTGGTTTTAAATTAAATTTTTATAAAACAGTAAACCATTTTAAAAAATGACAGTAAACTTTCAGATCATTGTGCCAAGTTTCTCTTTAATTCTTCCAGCTTCAACAATGATAATTGTGGCATTTCAAGAAAGTTATCAAGCAAAATGTAAGTCATTCTTTCTTTTAAAAAATTTGAATATTATTTAAATTGAAATACAAACAGGGGTTTGTGAATGATTGAACTTTTATGCAAATTTGATATCTTTTTTCTTTCAAAAATGTGTAGGTTTAAAATCTTCACAGAACAAGCAACTTTTTCTTTTGAAACCTAAATTTTTTGTATGAATGTTTTTGTATTTCTAAAAACATAAATTTTTTTACGCACAAGACAAATACAATTTTTTATTCTCAAACTTTTGAACTCTAAGAATTACTAAAAACAAATATTTTAAAAAAGCGTGGCACGAGACATCGTGGAAATTTGCATGAGAAATTAGCATATTTTTTAATTCCTCTTTGAAGTTTTTTCTTACAAAAAACTCAAAACCAGGAAGTTTATTTTTAAAATTTCGTCGAAGGCTACAAAAAACTCTAAAATTTTCTTCCTAAAAAATTTCTTACTTTGAACTACAGTAACCCCACAAATATAATTTTAGGGATAAATCCGTACATTTTTCAAATTGGTTCAACCCATTCAATATTAAACTGCTTAATGTTAATAATTTTGATAAAACCATATCGAATTGCATGTTTAAAGTTGATATTTTGTGGAAACAAAAAGTTGCTGCAAAAAGTAACAAATGTGCCATTTTCAACTCTTACAAATCCGTTAAGAATTCCATCAACTCCAAATAGCATTCTTCATCATCCGCATAGTCGTCATGTAAGCGTTAGTCAACATTCATAATTGCAAAACTACAGTATACCAACACTTAAATAACTATTTAATACAAATTCGTAAAAGTACAGCTGCAGTATATTACAAGTTAAGCATGAAATATGCAAATTTATATATTTCATAAAACTATTTTACAGTAATATTTGTCAAATTAATAAATTTTAACTGAATCAGTCAAGGATTTAAAAGTTGATCAAAATACTCAAAACTTTATAACTGAAAAAGAAAAAATGAATGAAAATTACAAGTATATTTTCTTTGCTGAAAACATACAATCAAATATGCCACAAATTTATCCAAAGAATGGCATTCCTCTCAGTGAATGTTTAACCTTGACTGATCCACCAACATCAGCAACAGCAACTTCTACTGCTGCTGCTGACAATGATGCTTCAAAAGAACCTTCATCTTCAAAATCTCCAACTCCTGCTGCTGGTGCTGCTATTACTCTTAATCCCGATGAAGAGAATGAAGGTCCCCAATGTTTAACCTTCACGGATCCACCAACAACAACTTTTACTGATACTGACATGGATGCTTCAAGAGAATCTTCATCATCAAAATCTCTAACAACTACTTCGTACTACAACAGTATGCTTTTTAAAAACGTTACAGTATCATAATATAGTTAAAATTACTAATAAATGCTTTGCCGAAACTACTTCCAACAATGATTTAAACCATTTATTTTAAAATAAATATACACAAAAACTCATACAATAATATCACCCGAAATGAAATTAAAAAACTTCAATAAAAAATAATAATTTACAAAGCAAGAAAATAATTTTGTCGTTTCTTTGGAATAATATCCCAGGTAAAATAATTCGGACGTTTTTCACGTTCATCTGCTCGATTACGGCCTTTTGCACGACGAGCTCGAGTTTTGATCATTCGTTCAAATTGTGCAAAATATACTTTTAAATTGTAATAATTCTGTCGAACATATGCTTCAAGGTATTCCAACGGGACTTTCAAAGCTTCAGCAGCTGCTTGGAATTTTTTCTTTGAATCAATAAAAGCTAAAAAATGGAAGAGAGATTAATGACAAGTAATTGTTGTAAAAGATATCAGTCAACATTTATAGGTGCAAAACTACAGTATCCTACAGGTTAATAACAAATTATGCAATTTTGGACTTTTTCTTAAACTATGCTACAGTAATACATTTGCAATATTCCCAAAAATAAATTAAAACATGATCAAAATTCACAATGATAAGGTAAACTACAGTACCCTATGACTACGGTAACGGCAACACTCACAAAAATGGATACTGTAAATCCCTCAAAAACAAAAACCTACTTTGAGAAAAGACAGCAAAAGAAATATTTCCATATTTTTCGATCAGTTCTTTATCACTTTTATCCTTATCTGCTCCAGATCCACCATATCCACCCAACAATCCTTCACTTTCTTCCTTCTTATTCGCGGATAATTCAAATCGATCAGAATATTTTTGAATCTTTTCCAAATATGCATGATGAAATTCAAGGCCATTTTCATTGTGGAATTCATTGGCATCATCAAAATACCCAAAATAGAATACTTCAAAAGGTTTTTCAACGACTTCTTTTTTCTTAATATTTGTTCTTTCCAATTCATTAACCAAAACTGGTGGACCTTCATTCTCTTCATCCGAGTCAAGAGTAATAGCAGCACCTCCAGCAGCAGTTGGAGATTTTGAAGATGAAGGTTCTTTTGAAGCATCATTGTCAGCAGTAGAAGTTGCTGTTGTTGATGTTGGTAATGGATCAGTCAAGGTTAAACATTCAACAAGAGGGATGCCATTCTTTGGATAAATTTGAGGCATATTCGTTAGCGGCTTTTCACAAAAGAAAATATACGTGTAATTTTCATTCATTTTTTCATTTTCAGTTATAAAATCTTGAGTATTTTGATCAACTTTTAAATCCTTGATTGATTCAATAAATTCTTTCATTTGTGTGCCTGAAAAAAGGGTAGATATTAAAACATGTAGCATAATATCTATCTACAGAAAGAAATCAAATATATCTTATCATTAAAAAACTAATTACAGTATCTATCTTATCTTGATTACAGTAACTCAAAGTAAATTGTGCAATCATAGCTATTCAACAAATTCTTACTTGTAACTTTATAAACATTCATCTTTAATGCATTCCAATCTGGGATAAACGCTTCATCAAATAATTCTTCTTTCATTGCTTCATACAAACATGCTTCATGAGTTAATCCTGAATCATCAAATCTAAACAGAACCATATAAACATTTAAATCTTAAAAACAGATTGTTACATTTGAGGAGTTGCTTCAGCATTTGGTCGAAGTGAACCATAAAGAATATGATAAAGTTTACACATTGAGCATAACATTTCAGCATTATATTGTTGCTGCTGCTCTTGATCATCAGAAGATTTTTCCCAAAGTTTTTGAGTACAATTTTCACATTTTGTTGAATCAACATATTCATAACCAAGAAGAGGTTTTTGAGTTCTAAAAATGGATTGGATTTAGAAGTATTCAATTATCAAAAACGGTTACAGTAGAAAGTTGGCGAAAAGCTACCGTAACATTACAGTAAGCAATCTTTGTTACCTAACATTAACCCAAAAAACTAACTTGATTATTTCAGGACAAAGAGTAAATTCACGACCAAATGAGCAGACATCCTTCTTCAACGCATAATAAGCATTTACAACATTTGGAGTGGATTTTTCAGCAATCTGAAAAACAAAACATTAATACAAGAATAAAGCAAATTTCGTTATTGTACTAATCTATACAAATAAGTTCATCAAATTTTAAGCTAATCCAATAAAGAAACTTACATGTTTACTAATCTTATGCATTCGCTTGTAGCATTTGTTATTATTCATTAATCGAACAAAAGTCTTGAGCTCATCAGAAGACCAAATTCCAGCTGAATCTTTTCCCATTAAATGCTTTCTTGGAAGAGAATCTTGTAAATCAAAAGTTTCCAAAGCTTTTTTGATATCAAAACCATTTGTAGATAAATGAACAAAAGCCTAAAACAATGAAATGAGATTAATAAAGTATCATGAGGGATAATAATAAAGGATATATCAAATCCAATGATGGATAAAGCAAGAGGAAAACATCTAAGTAGAGAGATATATCAAATCCAACAAGGAATAGAGGAAAAGAGATATTTAAGTATCGACAAAAAACTTACAATATGCGCATCACATTTCATTTTGATTTGACATACTAAAAGATATTTCTTCAATTCTTCATCATGCAATGATTCAATATCCTTTGGGATAAAGGTAAGCTCATCGAGATCTTTTTCTTCTTCAACTTTAGCAGCAGAAATTTCTAATCCTTCAATAAGATCAGGAAGTAGAGCAGCACATTCATCGTAATTTTTTGTTTCGTCATCTTTATCATTTCCAGATGCAGCTGCTGTTCCAGCTGCTGCTGCTACTGTAGCAGAAGTTGAATCATAAGCTGTAAGTTTTTCACGATAAAAAACTTTTTCATTTACACCAATATCAACAGCAAGATGCGCGGGTTTAATTACTTTTCGTCCTGAACGTCGAACTGTAACATCTTCATTAAGAGTTGGAGTTCCAGATTTTTCTTTGGATAAAGTTGTTGTTGTTGTACCTGATGCTGGAGGTTCTGATGAAGCATGATTCCCTGAGGATAGTGATTTTCGACCAGGCTTTCCAGTTGATAGCTTTTTTCTTTTTGGCGCTGGATTTTCTGAAAGTTCAGGTTGAAGATGATGATTATTTTTAGATCGACGCTTTTTTGTTGATGCTGCAGCAGCAGCTGAAGACGTGAGCAAAACTTGTGACATTGCAGAATGATTTGAATAATCTGGTGGAAAAAGAATTTTCTTTCTTTTTGGAATTTGTTCAGGATCATTTGGGTCATACATTGGTGAATCAGCTGGAGATGGAATTTTTAAAGCATCTAACGCATCTGGAATCGATAAAACAAAGCCGGCAGATTTAGGTCCATCATATTGCATTGAACTTGATGATGACGTAACAGGTAAAAGACGTTTAAAATTCATTTGTTGTTGTTGAGGTTTAGGTCCTTCACGAGGAACAATATGAGCATATGGAGTTTCACGAGCTGGTGGCCGCTTTTTAAGATTCATAGAAAATTCCATATCTTGTTTAATTAAATGTTGCATCAGAGTTATATCTGGACGTTCACTTGGTGGAATTTGAGCTAAGAATTGTTGGGTTCTTCCATCCAAAAGATCCCATCTTGTTGCTGCAGAACTAAAATTATAAGTTTTTTAAAGATATATTATAGCCTTAGGGTGGATGGATTTGATATATCTCTATATTACACTTAATGGATTTCATATATCTCTCTTTGTATATATGTGTATATCACCAAAAGCTTAAGTAAAAGAACCTACTTTGCACCACCACCATAAATATTATTCCTGCCCGCTGCTAAAGACATCATTGTTTCTTTGTTAGCTTTAGTCTAAAATATAAGCATTCAATATATTAAAATTACACAAAGCTTTTCTGCAAAATATAACTTACATGCAAAGTTACAACACAATCATTACTCGATGAGATATCAGCCGACATGACTGGCTCCTAAAAAATAAAAAAATAAGTATGGTAGAAAAAAGTAAAATCAAATATTTTTTTGCAACACCAAAATTTTCACGACTGCAAAAAACACATTTTTTGTTGTTTTAAAGCTTTCGTATTGATGTTAGCTGACTGTAAACAGTTAGAACTAAGATTATTAAGCTTTAAAATCAATTGAAAGATAAAATATCACGATAATTAAAGATGGTTTGTAAAGTTACCATTCCTAGAAATTCGAATTTTTCTTTTTAAAAAATACTTTCAACTTTCGTTGTAAGACTTTTTGTAAAGAATCTTCTTTGTTGTTTTTGTTGAAGAAGTTTTTAAAGTTAGAAATTCAGATTCTAAATTAGAATGCATTTTAATTTTTTTTTGTATATATCTAGTAGCAGTCTCGATATCCCCTCAGGGGGATATCGAGACTGCTACTATATCAAAATTTGCATAAAAATGGTTTTTTAGATTTTACATCATTTTGATCAATTTTTACAGGCATTACAATTTTTGGGGGCTTGATCTGTGAATTTGATATCTGTCTAAATATAATTTCTATTTTTGTACAACTCAAAAATAATATTTAAATCTTAAAAATTTAGCTATCCTGAGTTTCAGTTATACCTAATGTTGTTTTTTGTTGAGGTTAAAGACGTGAAAAACGTTTTTTAAAATAAGAAACAATAAACCTTTGACGATTATTGAAGCTTATAGAACTTCGCATAACTCTTTGGCGGTCTTTGATACATTAGTCCAGAGAATTGCACAATACTGCTTGATGAACTCGATTGATTAGGATTAAATAATCGTTGGGATACTGAAAATTGCATAACTTCAGGCGATATTGTATCATCTGTTTGTTGTCTTGGGAATTCAAATGGATTCTGTGGAAAAGCAAAAATCAATTGACAATTCTTATAAAAATTTTATTAGCTTTGTTGAAAAACGCGATATAACAAATTTTTATATTATTTCTTTAAAAATAAAGAAAAACATGTAAAAATTACTGTATAATAATATTTTATTTAAAATTTCAGATAGACAGCTCGAAAAATTAATTTTTTGAAAACTTGTTTTCCAACTTTTGGAACGGGCAGTAGTAATATGCACCAACAAAAAGACGGTGCTTTTGGGTTACGATAGAATTCGTATCCAAATTCTCTCACGTTTTATTGTAGAATTCAAATGTTTAAAGGTTACGGTATCTGCTGTTATGGATTACGGTAGCGATTTGACTTTTGCAAGAATACAAATTTTTTTCTTTATTTGTTAAATCTCGAAGATTATTCTACAAAAAACAATACAAACTGCTACCGTAATCCAGAATAACAAAGACTAAAACATTCATAATCCGTAATACAAGATACCGTAATCTTCAAAAATATTTGAATTTTTACAGTACAACACTGGAAAATTATTTTTTGAATTTTACCGTAATCCAAAATTGATGTTTTTTGCTGCTTATTACATTTAAATTAGAATCTTACACTGATTGTTGGTAATAAAGTGATATTTATAGCATTTTTCAAATTTTTAACAAAGTTTGATTTTTCTTTGCTAAAATTAATTCTCTCAAATGCATCAGACTCAGCAGCAGCTTTAATAAAATTTTCATAAGCAACAATATGAATGTTTGATGCGGTTGAAAAATGTTATGTCAAAAATTATTCATTTTTCTTTCCTTTGTTTTTCTTCTTATCGTTACTCTTTAATTCTTTATTTGGTCAATACTGTATTGATCAATTTTTTGAATTTGTAAATCTAAATAAACTGAGACAGAACAAAAAGTCCGGATTCGTTTATGAACATATCATCAACAAATCCAGACACTTATTATTGACCCAGGATATCTAATTTGCATAAATAAATAATTGGTCTATACTGTATTGAACCATTTTTTTGGATTTTGTAAAACTAAATAAACTGGGACAAAACAAAACCTATTACTGCAGTAACAGTTTATTCATATAAAAAATCAAAAAAGTTGCTATCATCTAGAACCCGCTTTTTGCACTCTATCGTGCTTGCGCCAGCATGCTTGTTGGTTTTTTTCTGAAAAGTATTGAAGTATACAAATAATGGGTCTGTTTATTTGATTACACCTAACCTTTATACTAATGCCAGTGGAAAGCGATCTCTTTGCACTGCATCTTTTCACGGTTTTTTTCTTCCTTCTATCAACCAATAAATTTTTATTGCTCACTACCAAAGCCAAACCTTCTCTCTTTCTCTCACTCTACTTTGCTGCTTTCGTTCTTCTAAAAAAAGAGTCTTTGACCAAAAACATAAATATTGCTGCTGCAGCAACATTGATCATCATCATTTTTCTTTTTCTTCTGCTTTTTTTGTCATCAAAAAATATATTCAAGTATAAAATGTAGAAAAAGTAGACTAAAAAATTTGGTGATAAACCCTGAAAATTGATTTTTGTGTATCATTTGTTGCGTGCTTACAATTACGTTTGTACATATATGTAATCGATTTTTGAAAATTAATCATAAAATTATTTTAGTTTTTTGTCGCAGTTTTGGAAGAATGACTTTCTCTAAAACTTTAAAGCTTTCAAATGGCGTTGAAATGCCAATCTTTGGCTTGGGAACTTGGCAGGTAAGCAAGATTTGTGTGTACTAAGCGATACAAATAGCTACTTCTCGAATTTAATATATCTCATTTATCTTCTTTTTACAAATTTGAAATTAGTGTATTCTAACACAGATTGGAATTATCTCTGATATTAATAGTTACCCCTTGGATTAATTATATCTAATTTGCATATTTTTATACTTTGTATTTTAGTCAAGCCGAGAAGAAGTTATTCATGCTGTTCGAACTGCAATCATTGATGGCTACCGTCTAATTGATACTGCAACATGCTACCAAAATGAAGATGCAATTGGAGAAGCTTTGCAACAACTTTTCAAAGAAGGTGTTGTTAAACGTGAAGAAGTATTTATTACAACAAAATGCTGGACTACTCATCTTGCTCCAGAGAATCAAGAAGCTGGATTACGAGAATCTCTTAAACGCCTTCAACTTGATCATGTTGATCTTTATTTGGCTCATATGCCTGGGGCATTCAATTTGGATATGAGTGAACAACGAAAAGATGTTACAGTTGAAGATTTGTGGAAGGTAAGGGACTTGTTAGTAAGGATTTAGTTTAAGATAATACTATGAGGAGGAATGGATACTTGTAATCTATTTGATGTTACTCTTGCACCTACTGCTATTAAAATATATAAATCTATTCATATGCTAATTTTCGCTTTTTAGGGCTTTGAATCTCTCTATGAAAAGAAGTTAACCCGAGCAATTGGAGTATCAAACTTTTCAGTTGAACAAGTTGAACGAATTATGAAGATTGCAAAAGTTCCAATTCATAATCATCAAGTTGAACTTCACCTTTATTTCCAACAAAAGCCTCTTGTTGAAGCTGCAAAGAAGCATGGAATCACTGTTACTGCTTATTCACCAATTGGATCACCAGGACGTGTTAATTTTGTTCTTCCAAATGGATAGTAAGTTGATCCATTATCATAAATACTTTACCTTTACATACCTATTTTTAGTAAACCTGATTGGCCACCAGCTCCTTCACCATTGGAAGATCAAGCTGTTCTTGAACTTGCAAAGAAATATTCTCGAACTCCAGCACAAATCTTACTTCGACATTTAATGCAACATGGAATTGCAGTTATCCCAAAATCAACAAATGAAAAACGGATCAAAGAAAATCATGGAATTTATGATTTTGAGCTCTCTGATGAAGATGTCAAGAAGCTTGATTCTGCACCACAAAATGAAAGAATGTTTTGGCAAGATTTTCTTGTTGGTCATCCAGAAGATCCATTCAAAGCTGAACGCAAATAAATTATCTCTTTTTTTGGTTTATGTTTAAAGTATTACTGTAGTTTTTTTGCTTTATTTTTCATATTTGAGCTTTGATTTATCATTTGTTTAAATATAAAATTAGATTATTTATTGTTTGATTGGTATTACAGTAACTACAAAAAAGGGTGAAAAGAAACAAAAAAAGTAGATTTTTAAAAGCTTGTATTGTTATTTTTTATTCAAATTTTTAGCAGTGATTATCTTTTTGGATCATACTGTCGGCTGCAGCAGCATCTTTTATTCTTTAGCAATATCCTTTGATTTTTTGAAATGTCGCAAGCAGTGGTGATGTAAAACGACTGTGCTTTTATCTTTTGCGCTCATCTTCAAGACTGACGATTTAAAAAAGGCAAAGAAAAATAGAGAAAATTTTTTTTGAGATTTTTATCTCAAAATGCAAAGAAATAAGTAAAAAAAAGTTTATTTTTATTTTTATTTTTTATTCTTTCTTAAAACGGTTTTGAATATTTTATTGAAGAAAAAAAGACTTAAAATGGGATTTATTGAAAGTTATATTTCAAGCTTGAATTTTACTGCAAAAACTCTATTTTTACCTTAAGCAAAGCGAGGCAACCAAAGCATTGCTTTATTTTAAACTGTTTATATAATAAAGAACTTGGTGAATGAAAATATTTTTAGTTTGAATTACTTATAAAAATTGTACTTTTTTTTTTTGCCACATAAGTGCATAAAAAAGCTATTTTCAACGAAAACGGACATCACCATCGGATTCCCCGTGGTCGATTTGCTATATACCTTTAAAATTAGATAAAACCGACGACTTTTAAAAAATTCCAGATTACTATATTTTGGTGTTTATCTAAAAACTACAGTAATACTACCTTAATCTGGAAATTTTAAAAAGTAGAACGTAAACATGCTAAATTTTGTTGTAAGCACCTAAAAATATTGATATATTAAATTTTTGATATCATTTTGTTATGTTGAAAATATATCCAAAATAAGGCAAATTTCGTCACATCCGGAATAATCGATATGATCCGAAAACCAGTATTTTAAGCTTTTACATGATATTTCTGCATCTGTTCAACATTTTTAAAACATTAACACGTTTTAAACTACAAGCCACAACAAGTTTTTGCGATTTTTAGTTGAATGTTTCATGTTGCTAATTTTTGGATTTTCAAATTGGTGGCATATTTCGAAATGATGTCCAAATGTTATGAAACTCACCCAGAATAGTCTATTAGCATAGTATTTGATAATATAAGTCACCGGAAGTTGATTGCTCAACTATTTCGTAACTTTTGTGGGTCATATGATGTTGGAGATGTTGAGTCAGCAACTTTGATCTACAGTCTACGAAAAAGGGGATGCTGGATTTGGCTGAAACTTTCCACACATAAACTAGACATATTGGACAACATTGTGGGATATGTGCTTAAGAAACTAAGCAAAGATTTCATGACGATATCTAAGCTCAAAAATTTAAAAGTGAATTTTGGACCCGATTTCGTCATCGGAAAAATATGTTCTATATACCATTAAATAGCCCATGTCCAACTTAGTATAAGTGCAGAGTATCAATTTTATAACTTTACGCCAAAAAATATGCCGAATTTTCTTATTTTCTGCACATATGTAACTTTGAATTACTCCTATATCAAAACTACACACCAGATGAGTCTTATATTTTCAAAATCGTCTATTTACAACCTATTTAGTCGATTTATTAACAAAAAACCAAATTCTAAAAAATCTTGTGCACCCTGTTTTAACGAATCTCACAGACTCTCTCTTAAAAGAATCACCATTTTTCATTCTTCATCAATAGCCTTTGATCTTTTTGAAATGCCGAAAGCAGTGGTGATGTATGTGATTATGCTTCATCTGAACAGCATTTGTTACCATTTGATCGAAAATCACTGAACATTAAAGAATCTGAAACTCCAACCCGCAATGAAGATGTTGCCAAACAAATACTTCTACGTTGCGGTATTTAAGATATTTAGCATTATCAAAATCTTTAATGCCAAATTTATTATCCAGTAAAGAATACTTTAACTAAAAAGAAAAATATTCTGGTTACTGTTTTGTAAACATTAATTTTCATCAACAATTATACAAAATAATTTATTCATTTTTTTACATTTGCCTTTTCTTAAAAGAATCACCACTTTTCAATTTTGGCAAAACTCTTTGAACTTTTTGGGATGCCGCAGGCGGAGTTAATGAAAAAATATTGATTTGTTATTTTTCGCGCTGATCTTCAAGAGTGACAAAAAAAGGCAAAGAATAATCGAGAAAAAAGAGTAGAGATTTTAATCTAAAAATGTAAAAAAACTGAGTAAAAAAACACGAAAGACACACTCGTATTTTCATTTTTTTAAAGGTTTTGAATATTTTATTGAAGAAGAAAAAGCACAAAAACACCAATATTAGAAGGGACTATTATATAATTATCTCGGATATCCTAACAAAATATCACCAGTATTGAAAAATTTCGTGATTTGAGTGGTTCCAGATACATTTTGAAAATTTGCATATCCTCTTATCCCCTGTTATTAGATAACAGACTGTGCCAATGCTACGCTGCCGATATTATTGGAGCTATTTAAGTAATGGTATTAAATAATACAAAACAAAAAATATGTAAATCAAAAAAGCAACCGTAATCTTGCCTCTCATCTTTAACATTGGCAGCTGGCTCATGATGACCAAAACAATGGTGTCATCGCCTGCTAAAAAAATGGTCCATTTTTTCTTTCTTTTTTGAAATGATAGTCCTTTAAAATGTTCTTACATTCTCAAGGTCGTCGAGATTCGGTTGTCAGCTTATTGTAAAAGAGCAGTTAGCTTTCTCCTCATTGTGGAACATGCTGTGAAGGGAAAAGAATAATAGAGTTTAATCTAACAATCCAAAAAAATTGGGTTAAAAAAAAGAAAGAGAAGAAACATTCATTTTTTATTCAATTTTTTGAAACGGTTTTGAATATTTTATTGAACAAATAATTGAAAAAAAAAATTTCGCTGGAAGTAAAATCTTTATTTTCAGAATAAAAATAACTACTTCTTCAGAAATGTAAAATCATCCGTTATTAATTTTAAAAACATTTTACAAAACTTCACACCAGCTGAAGATAGAAATTTTGATTTCAATGAGTTCAAAAAATTGAAATATAAATTATCCTGTCAGACAAGTATGTTCATGGCAAAGATCATGATTATTTATTGATATTATGATACTGTATGTAAAGATTACTCATATGTTCCAAGTGCAATTTATCTTAAAAATTGATAGATAAAACAATTAAAAAATTCTTTTCATCAGCCGGGGTTGTGAAACATATTAACAAATTTTTAACTATCAATGCTTGTGTATCTAAAAAAACAAAATTTCCTGGCAGAAGTATTTTAGTTTAAAGGAGATCTTTCATTTGCTACTTCTTTAGATTTCGCAAGAAAGTTCTCGAAGCTGAACATTATTGAAAATCAGGAACTTTCGCTTTTTGTTAACTTTTTTAACAAGCAAAAAAGCAGAAATTTTAATCTCTTTCAACACCGCGAATTTTATTTCTAAATCAAAGAAGGAGCAAAAAACAGATCTCCTGTAAAACTGCATCTCAAAAATGGAATCCGTATTCTGAAAACAGAAACATTTTTATTTATTTATTTGCCTTTTCTTTAAAGAAAAAGCGTTCCAAAATTTGAATAGGATTTTTTCCAAGCCACACGTTTATAAAAACGAGAGCTCGTTCATCGTCGACGCTGCTGGTTTTTTTCGTCCCTTCGTCATACCAAAATGAACCGTTTTTTATGTTTTCTCTAATGTCTCTTCCAAAGTTGCAGTATGTTCAAAAATTGTACAAAAAGCCGCCACCACAGTTTTCGTTCATTTTTTTCTTTCAATAAATTTTTGTTTCACCATTTTTTCTTTGGTTTAATTACCCAATTTTGAGGTAAACATTAAAATTCCGCTCTCGTTTTTATAAACGTGTGGCTTGGAAAAAATCCTATTAAAATTTTGGAAAGCTTTTTCTTTTTAAGAAAAGGCAAATAAGTAAAGCAATAATTATTATTCCAAAAGTAAAACTCATCCGTTGAAAGAATTTTTGGTGATAACTAAACTTTTGTTTTTCTGCACTTTGAAATGACATAAATTTGTTCAAAAAAATTTATAACAACGAGAAAAAAACATCAAAAACAGTAAAAAATTTTTTTAAACCAATTCAATTTTGCAATTCGTTGTAGCAGTAAATCCAAATCCATCAATTTTCATTTCAGCAATCAAATATTCAGTACCATTTAAAAGATCACGAGGTCTAACGCCGATTCTTCCGCTAAGAAAATATATTAAATACCATTCAACATCATCTCTTTTTTTCAATGGACATGGTGATGATGGAATATTACATATTTGATTCCACCGAACAGAGTGAATATTCAAAACCTCGCATGTTTTTAAACATTTAATATCCGCAATAATTTTTTCATCTTTTACGAATCCATGAAGAGTTTGTCCACGAGAATTTGTTACTTTAACTAAAAATATATAAATATTACAAACATGTGAATTGTCAGATTCATAAACCATACCTTTTGTTTTTGCAGGTTTACAGTTACATAAAATTTCGCTCAAATCTTTCAAGGATGGAAAAATGAAACCAAGTGGAACTAAAAATAACAGATATAATCGACTTTTTTTCAAAATCGAGCAAAAATCAAAAATTCGTCCAACGCGACTTTTTTAAAATGATCCTATGGACTTGTAACTTTGCAGATAAGGTAAATAGGGTCAAAAAATAAGTTTGGAAAGGGTTTCAAGTCCTGAAAATGTCTAGGTTCCGAGTTACAGTACCCACCTACCTCACCCGTGGAAAAAATCAAAAAACTTAGATATGGTCAAATTTGGCATTGGAATGAGTTAAGGGACTTAAAATTAGTTTATATTTAAAATTACAGAATTTTTTGACCCCTGGGGGCAATTTGGCATCAACTTAAAATCACCAAAAATCTTCATGCCTATGTTAACTTTTTTTTTCACATACAATCTTACAACTTTCCATGCTTGGAAACGATGCAGAATTTTCTCTAGTTTATTTTAGTGTATAATTTTTTTCTCAGGAGTGGGGGGAACCTTGTCATTTCTCAAAAAAACTGCAAAAATCTACATCTCCAGGATCAACCCTGGGGCATAACTCGTCAATGGGGTCAGGTATTGGCATAAGGTGACTTACATAATGAAATACTATGTTAGTAAACTATGCTGGATGAGTTTCATGGCATTTGAACATGATTTCGAAATATGCCACCTATTTGAAATTTCGAAGTTTCGCAAAATAGTGCATTGAGGTATTAATTCAAAAAATGTTAATTTTTCTTAAATTAAAAGGGAGAATGGGTGTTAATAGTAAAATATAGATAATAAATTAGTATTTTAAAGCATTAAACACTAAATTTGGTTAAATCCTGATTTTAGGGGACAACTCGAAAAATAGGTGTATTTTGGTCATTTTTGGAGGTATTCCAAAATAGTAAAAAACATCATATATCAACTTTTAGTGCTTTTTATGATGACATATAGCATGTCTAGAGTATTTATGCAAATTTTCCAGTAGTAGGAACCTCTACTTTTCATTTCGCAGGATTTTAAAAATCAAGGTAGTTTCGAGAAATTAAATCTTCAATAAATCAGTTTTTTCATCTTCAAAGTCTTCAAAAACATGTTTTCTTTGTTTTTTGTGATTTTTCCATTATTTTGAGCCAAGCTTCGACATCAAACAATAAGAAATCAACAATTTTGAATTTTCGAAAAAATCAAAAATTTTAAAAACGCGATAAAGTTGGAATTTTTGTTGCAATTGGTTTAACCAAGTTGAATATTGCATAAATAATATAAAAAATGTGTCTAAAATAGTTATAAGTAGAGAAAACGAGATTTTTACGGACATATGGGGGTCACAAATAACCACATTTTCAAAATCCTGCGAAATGAAAAGTAGAGGTTCCTACTACTGGAAAATTTGCATAAATACTCTAGACATGCTATATGTCATCATAAAAAGCACTAAAAGTTGATATATGATGTTTTTTACTATTTTGGAATACCTCCAAAAATGACCAAAATACACCTATTTTTCGAGTTGTCCCCTAAAATCAGGATTTAACCAAATTTAGTGTTTAATGCTTTAAAATACTAATTTATTATCTATATTTTACTATTAACACCCATTCTCCCTTTTAATTTAAGAAAAATTAACATTTTTTGAATTAATACCTCAATGCACTATTTTGCGAAACTTCTCAAATAGGTGGCATATTTCGAAATCATGTTCAAATGCCATGAAACTCATCCAGCATAGTTCACTAACATAGTATTTCATTATGTAAGTCACCTTATGCCAATATCTAACCCCATTGACGAGTTATGCCCCAGGGTTGATCCTGGAGATATAGCTTTTTGCAGTTTTTTTGAGAAATGACAAGGTTCCCCCCACTCCTGAGAAAAAAATTATATACTAAAATAAACTAGAGAAAATTCTGCATCGTTTCCAAGCATGGAAAGTTGTAAGATGGTATGTGAAAAAAAAAGTTAACATAGGCATGAAGATTTTTGGTGATTTTAAGTTGATGCCAAATTGCCCCCAGGGGTCAAAAAATTCTGTAATTTTAAATATAAACTAATTTTAAGTCCCTTAACTCATTCCAATGCCAAATTTGACCATATCTAAGTTTTTTGATTTTTTCCACGGGTGAGGTAGGTGGGTACTGTAACTCGGAACCTAGACATTTTCAGGACTTGAAACCCTTTCCAAACTTATTTTTTGACCCTATTTACCTTATCTGCAAAGTTACAAGTCCATAGGATCATTTTAAAAAAGTCGCGTTGGACGGTGTTACTCGATTTTGAAAAAAAGTCGATTATATTTAAAAAAAAGCAAAATATTAAACAAAAAACTCACCAACAAAACTATGCAAAAAAGCTAACTCCATCCGTTTAAAAAGAATATAAGGAAGAAAATCACTAATTTCAGCTTTGATGGCATTATTTCGATCACATTCATTGAAAGATTCACATTTATCCATAGCTTGTTTTTCAGACCATTTAAACGCCTAAAAAAATTTAAACTTTACGTAGATTTGGTATCAGAGTGAATAATTTTAACTTACGGCTTGGAATATATCTTCAGGTTGAACTTTGTCCTTGTTTAAAATAATGATATCAAAAATAACAGCTTTTCCAACCTTCAAAAATCCATCAGAATTAACAAAATCCAAGAAATTATTTGTGACAAATTGATGAACTGCAGCTTTAAGATTAACCATTGAATATTTGTTTGACAAATCCAATAATTGGAAAGCATTTTCATTACTAACTTGAATGTTTGATAAGTATTCATCGCAATGAGATTTAAGAAGGTCAACATTATAGTATTCTGCCATATCAACCATGGAATGAATATTATCATCATTTAATTCACATTGAGCAGAATAAAGAAAAGTAATAAATTGATAAAAATCATCATATGCATAATTGTCAATCTTGATAGGTTCATTTTTATCCTTCATTGTCCAACGATCAGAAAGCATAGAATCAAAAGTACTTGAAGCAGTAATCAAAACATATTTATTTGCATAAAGAATCTAAAAAACCATTGTTGATTAACATAGAATAAATAGCATAAAGTTTACCTTTCCACCAATGTCAAATGCAAGATCAAATTTACCAGTATCAGGATCTTGAAGCTTGAATAAATCAAATCTTTGTTGATTTAATTGAAGAAGCTTATTGCTAACTGCCATATCTCCTAAAATTATATAATATAAAGAGAGATACATTTTAACTTAAATTACAAAAGTAATAAATGTCCAAAAAAAAATGCGTGCTTAAAGAAATTACTCGTAAAAAAAATTTTTTTGTGCTGCAAAAAACGGTGGCTTTGCAATTTGCGAAAAATGAACTTGCGCCCACTTTGCCAGAGATTTTTGTACATCCGGCAATCGCATTTGATCTTTATCTGTAACATCTGTCTGCATATATTTTATTTATTCGAAAAAAATCCGTCTGGCATTTAATTGAAATGATGTCCCATTCTTGAATAATGTAAAAATAATAAACTATTTATTTAAAAAATCAGTAAAAACAAATTGATAAAAACACAAAAAATAAAGAATAAAATGTTACCGTATGCTACAATCCAAGAATGATCATGATGTTGAGGGTTGATAATCTTTTTCGAATTCAGCTGCTTCTTGTTCAGATGAGACAACAAGTTCTTCAGATTTTTCCCTAATCCGAATAGATTTGTCACGACTTGATGCAATCAAAGTTCAACCATCATGTGTGAAGCTATAACATCATCAGAATGGTGGTAAAGCGATTTATGGCAATCACCAAAATCAAGACCCCAAATTTTGCATCCTTTGTCTGATGAACCAGTTACAACAAGCTTTGACTCCTAAAAAAGAATACTGTATTAACAACACATTTTAACGTTGAATCAACTTACAATATTAACTTCATAGCTGGCAATGAACCGTGATAAAAAGAATTTCAGCGAGACCAGAGAATGAACACGAACAGTGGCCTCACGACATCAGTGGCATTTCTACTTGGTCGCCACTTTAATCATCGCAAAAAATCAACGCCGTCGTTTTGATAAAAAAAAATTTTGTTTGATTGAAAAGGCTAATCGAATAAAAATAGTAATAAAATTATGCAAATTGTTATTAATATTCTATTATTGCCCAAATTATTAATCTGATTTAAATCATTATTAAATCCGGCAGTAAATTGAAATCACTAATAAGTAACTGAAACTTGGACATGAAAAGATTATCTTTAATTTTACAGAAATAATAAATTTCCCAAAACACTGAACATGTTTTTCTTTTTTTTTCGAAATTTATTTATAAAATATTAGTTTTTCGAAGTTGTAAAAACGTAAAGAAATGCGAGAACAACATATTGTTTGTCTCAAAAAACTCAAAAATTAACAAATGATTGATAAAAATTTAGAAAAAGAATAAAACAAAAAATTAAATCTTTTTGAAATAATTTTTCTTTTAAAGTTCATAAAATAACTTTGTAAATGATCTAAATAAAACCTAAGAAATTTTTATCGTACATAATTGTTAAGCAATTACTTGATTGCATGTAAACAAGTGCTTTAAAGAAGAAAAAAATTTAAAACAATGATAAAAATTAATAACCTTAACATTAATAAAAAATCGCACTTTAGGAAATATATTTATAACCATGAAAATAACATGACAAACAGTAATAAAACTTTTAACATAATTCAATTTTGCAATTTTCGGTAGCAGTAAATCCATCATCAGTTTTCATTTCAGCAATCAAATATTCATTACCATTTAAACGTTCACGACGAATAAACCCAATTACACCTCCGGGTAAATATATTAAATACCATTCAACATCATCTCTTTTTGTCACCGGACTTGATGTCGATGGGAATTTAAATATTTGTTTCCACCAGACAGCACAATAATTTAAATATGAAAATGCCTTTAAAGCTTTAATATCTGCAATAATTTTTTCATCTTTAATAAATCCATGAAGAGTTTGTCCTTGAGAATTTGTTACTTTAACTAAAAAAATTACAGTAGTACAATTAATTAGATTTATGTTAATTCAAACCTGTTCTCTTTACTGGATGACAAGCACACAAAATTTTACTTAAATCATTGTAGGATGAAAAAATAAAGCCTCTAGGAACTAAAAGCAAAAGTTAAATTTGTTTCAACGAATAAATAAAAACTGGCCAACAAAATTATGCAAAAAAGCCAGCTCCATTTGTTTAAAATTGATATGAGGAAGAAAATCAGATATTTCTGTATTTATGCAACTATTAAGAACTGAATAATCTGAGGGCAAATTATAATATAAACGTTTTGTTGATTCAACTTTATCCGTTGCTTGTTTTTCTGCCCATTTGTATACCTAAAAAATAGATTATCTTTTATCAAAAATTTTTGATAGCATACCGCTTGGAAAATATATTCAGGTTGAATTTTATCCTTGTTGCTGATTAAAATATCTTCAATAACATCCTTTCCGACCTTCAAAAACCCTTCAGAATTAACAAAATCCAAGAAATTATTCGTAATAAATTGATGAATGGAAGTCTTGAGATAAACCATTGAATATTTGTTTGACAAATCCAACAATTGGAAAGCATTTTCTGCTGTAACTTGAATCTTGGATAAATATTCATCACAATGAGATTTGAAAAGTTCGACTTGGAAGTATTCAGCCATATCAACCAGAGAATTAATATTATCATCAGTTAATTCGCATTCTCCAGAATAAAGAAAAGTAATAAATTGATAAAAATCATCATATGCATAATCAGTGATAGGAATAGGTTCATCTTTATTCTTGTTCCATCGTTCAGAAAGCATTGAATCAAAAGTACTCGAAGCAGTAATTAAAACATATTTATTTGCATGTAGAATCTGAAAAACATATGTAAATTGACATAAAATGCTTAACTTAAAGACTTTACCTTTCCACCAATGTCAAATGAAACATCAAATTTACCAGTTTTGGGATTTTGAGATCTGAATAAATCAAATTTTTGTTGTTGAAATTGAATGAATTTGTTGCTAACTGACATAATTCCCAGAATTTTCGAATATGTGAATAACTTAATGGATAAATTTTTTTAGATCACAAATTTTTTTGCAAATGCGAGCTTTAATAAATAAACTAATAAAAAAAGGGAACCAGTAGCAGTGCAATTTCATTTTCTTAATCAGGGGGTCATGCAATTGATTAAATTGATTGTGAGAGGTCAAAAGTAGCAAACAAAAAAGACGAGAATAACAAAAAAAGAATGGAAAGAAATAATAGCAAAATTATTACTTGTTTAATAACAATTAAAAAGTCCAGGATTAGTTAAAAAGTATAAATTCATGGCGGCAACTTAGAAATGAAAAAATCCATAAAAATATTAAAAAAGACAATTAAAAACCTCTAAATTTTTTGGCAATTTTTAAATTAAACAATTTGTTTTACACCTAATGAAAATTTTTTTGTTTCATGTGGTTTCATTTTTTGGTACTAGGACAAAAAAATAAAGGTCAAAATAATAACGGACAAAAATATAAAAATAAAAAATAACGGATAATAAAATAAGCGGACAAAAAAATAACTTTATACAAAAAAATGAAAATAAAAAAATTTTTAAAATTTGATTTTATTTGAACATAAAGCAAGGAATCGGATTATTGCAGTATTTCCAGCCATAAATTCTTGTTGATATTTTTGTAAATCTGCAGAAATTTGTTGATATTTTGCTTCTTTCAATTGCAACAGCATCACCAGCATGATTGTGAGTTTCTTTGATTTGATCAATTGCAGAACCGGAAATCTTGCCATCTGTATAAATTACTGCTCGACATTTTGCAACATTTTTGTCTGTTATAACTGAAAAAACACTATTACAAAAAAGTTTCAAATAAATAATTAAAAACTTACTTAACACACTGCCAATAATGAAGACCTGTAGTTTTAGCTTCATGGGACCATTTAAATTCATAGCCTCCAACTTGTGCGACAGGTTTCTTATAAGTTTGATTTGATATTTGAATTTTATCACCAACAGTATACGTTGTAATATTTACACCATCCATTTTATATTTGAGTTTTGTCGAAATTCGAAGAGCAAAAACTTGTAGAAGTTTTAAATTTAAATGACGATTTTCAAAAATTTCAAATTCTTTATTTTTTAAGTGACCCATTTCTATTATAGCACTTTTTGTGTATAATTATGTATAAAGTTATTTTTTTGTCCGTTATTTTTTTATCCGTTATTTTTTTGTCCGGCCTTTTAAAAAATTATTTTTTTGTCCGGTTATTTTTTTGACCATTATTTTTTTGACCGTCCACCCATTTTTTGCATCATTAAATAATAAAAAAATGTATTCAAAATCCTAGATATTATTATCACACAGAGGGGATATCATAATTTCCAATTACACAAAAGTAATGCAAAATTAATCAATACATTTGTAACGGGTATACTGTAGTTTTTAATAAAAAAAAACAATCTATTCAAGCTTTATTAATTGTGTCAAAACTGCAATCATTTTTGTATTAAACAAATAAAATTTAACGTTTTTGTAAAGTTTTGTTTGTCTATTTTTTGAAACTAATTAACGTGGAACTCAAAGCATCCTTTTACTTCCACGTGGATTCATTTTTCATTTCCATAATTTTTAAAGTTCAATTCATGCGAATGTTTATCATTATTGAACACAACAATGGAAAACTATACAGCTTATAAGCTTATTGTGTAGTGCAAAAGATTTAGAAATACATTTTTAACGGGTATACTGTAGTTTTAAATAAAATTATACAGTTGTATACCACTGATTTACTGTTTATACTGTAGTTTTGCATCCCCTTTTCATTTCGTGAACAATTCAAACATTATGCAAATTTGAAAAAATCAAGAGAGGAAAAAGTAAATGGGTGCAAAACTGCAGAAGTGCCAAAAAATATCTATTCCAATTTTAATATTTGTAGCAAAGCAGAAAAGTTGTCAGATTATCTTTCTCATTTTTGTGTTAAATAAATATAAAATTTGACGTTTTCGTAAAGTTTTGTTGGTCGAATTTTTATTTTAACTTTTTATGTAACTAATAAACTTGGAATTTAAAGCATGCTTTTAGTTCCACGTAGCTTCTTTTTTTCTTTTCAGGATTTTAAAAGTTCAATTCCTGCGAATGTTTATCATTATTGAACACACCAATGCAAAATCAGGCAAGAATGCGTTCATAATAAATAAACATAATTCAATGTTTAATATTAACGATATAGCCATGTTATTTTTTTTCAAATAAACTATTCAAATAAGTCCTCTGTTGAAAGGAACGGAATTAAAGAATAAATAACTTCAAAACCCGATCAAATTTTTTGTCAATGTTTGTTTTCTTCCGTTTTCGCGTGCGACCTTTCTTCATTTAATATCTACAAAGGTCCTCGTCGATTTTTCTTTTCATTCCCCAAAATAAACAACGAACAATTTCTTTTTTTGCCGTTTTTTTTAAAAGAGAGCAATTTAAAAAAAATGTCACACACAATTGATTGAGAGAGGGTCAAAGGTGTAAACAAAAAACAAGATTACAATAAAAAACATGGAAAAAAATGTTGCAACAATTATCACTCATTTAATAACGGTTATAAAATCAAGAATTAGTTTAAAAACATAAATTTACAAGCTTCAACTTGGAACCTTAACTAATATGAATATTCAATTTTTAGTGATGTCATCAAAGTAGAAATATGACATTTGTTTCAAAAAATTAAATCGATGTTTTTCATAATTTTGTGGTAATTCAAAATTTTATTTCAGTTTTTTATTAAAAATTTTGCTTAATTTATCTTTTTTTTAAAGTTTCACGCTGTTTGAATATTTGCATGATTAAATTTTAAAAGATGATTTAAATAAAATCTGTGGTCTTTTTATTGCAGCACATAAAGGAAAAGTCATTACTTTTATGTTATTCTGATAAACTAAAAATTAATCAATCAATAATTTGAACAATTATTTGTGTTTTTTTAAATTAAATATTCAAAAAATCATCGTTTGAGAGAAATTGAAAAAAGAAAAAACGTTCAGTTTTTATGTCCGATTTTTGCAGCTTTTATGCGACCTTCTTCCATCAAATTGATGCGTCGGTCATCGTCGTCTGGCTGGGCTCTTATCTTTCTTTTCTATCTCCAAAGCCAAATGAAATTTTATGTTTTCTCTAATGTCTCTTCTAAATTTGCAGTGTTTTCTTCAATGTTTCAAAAATCCCCCACCACAGTTTTCGTTCATTTTTTCTTCCCATAAATTTTTGTTTCACCATTTTTTCTTCGGTTTAATTACCCAAGTTTGATGTAAACATTGAAATTCCGCTCTCATTTTTATAAACGTGTGGCTGGAAAAATCCTAAATAAATTTTGGAACGCTTTTTATTTTTTAAAAGAGGAAGCAAATATTTGATGATACGAAATATCTAAAAAAAGAGAAGCAAATTTTACCAATAGCAAAAAAATGTAAAGTATTTAGTTTTTTTTATATTTGTGTATTTTTTGATTAAAGTCAAAGGAAATAACAAAGAAGAGCAGTTTGTTGATTGAAATCATAATGTTTCTTAATTTTTGTTAATATCTGACTTTTAAGGAAGGATGATAAAATGGAAACAAAAAATTATTAAGAATATTAAATTTAAAAAAATACTTGTTTCCGAAATGTAATGGAATTTAGTTAGTAATGTTCTTTATTCGTCTTTACTACAATATACAATACACTTTTTAACGAATGTATGAGAAGCAAAGACTGATTAATAAGAGATAAAAAGTGAAATATTTTTATTATGTTCAAAAAATGATAAAGTAAATTTATTTATTATTTTAACATTTTTCATAACTTTTGCTATTTTTTAAGACTCAAATAATAAAAAAAATCCTCATTTTAGAGAGGAAGAAAAAAAGAAGAACAACAATAAAAACATCGATTTTTAATGTTTTCAATGTTAGTTTTTCTTCAACGTTCGAATCACCTTCATTCCATCCAAATGTACCGAGGCCGTCGTTGATTTTTCTTTACATTCTTCAAAACGCAAAATAAACACTTTTTTTAATTTTTCTTTCATACTTCCATGACAACGTGTGTCCTATATTTAAATTCTAAAAAAATCATTCTTATCCAGTGAATTAACGATTTTTTAAAAATTTTTTTGATATGTTTATTTCTAAAATTAAATATTCAAAAAACATCTCTTTTGAGGGAAATGGAAAACAAGAAATAACATTCGATTTTTGTTTGTGTCCGTTTTTGTTGCTTTTGTGCGACCTTCCTCTATCATGTTGATGCGTCGGTCATCGTTGTTCGACTCGTCTGTTATCTTTCTTTTCTTTCTCCAAAGCCAAATAAAATTTTATTCTTTCTCTGATGTCTCTTTCAAAATGTCATTATTTAAAAAAAGTGGCCAAAAACCCTCCACCACAGTTTTCGTTCATTTTTTTCTTACAATATATTTTTATTTCAACCATTTTTTCTTTGGTTTAATTACCCAAGTTTGAGGTAAACATTGAAATTCCGTTCACTTTTATAAGTGTGGCTTGGAAAAATCCTAATCAAATTTTGGAACGCTTTTTTCTTTTAAGAAAAGGCAAATATAAAATTTTTTGAGAAAAAAAAGAAGTTGAAAACATTTGTAGCATTTTATTAAATTTATGTTTATGTTAAAATCAAAGGCAACATTACGGTATAGTGTATTGTAAATTAAATAAAAAATCATCACAAATATGATGTGTTGATTATTCATTTATATTTCTTAAAATGTAAAGGCAATAAGAAATAAAAACCATGCATTATCTTTTTCTGAATGGTTAAAAGATTGTTTTTATCATTAACGATGACACTCCTTTTAAGCAATAAAAGACACAAAGAATCAAAATTACTACACCTAAATTAATCGTTTTCTTTATTAAAAATATTTTTCCGAACTATACGAACAAGAACCAGAAGAAGAACAAAGCTATAAAAAGTGGCATTATTTTTATATGAATGTTTTTCAAAGGAATTCCCGAAATGCTTTTTGGTTGCTGATTTAGCGTTAATCAGCAACGAAGAGGCAACCAAAAGGTGAATAATATGCAATAAAATTATGAATAACAACTTTTTGTTTTTCTTTCAAATATTATTTCAAATATTAAATATTGTCTATGACAGCATTGCCGAAAACTTTTATTCTCTTTCATTTAAAATCTACCACGTCCGTCATCAATTTTTCTTTTCTTTCTTCAAATTGAGCAATGAACAATGATTTTTTTCTGTTTTCTCTGATTACTTTAAACAAACAACAATTTCAAAAAGTGTCTTTTGGTAAGATCAATTTCATAAAAAATATGCTGATTTTAGAAAAAAAGAAGAAACAAATTTAAAAATTGTTAAAGAGAGCAGACGGGATAGAAGAAGTTTTTCTTAATTACCGTTGTCGATTATGCAATGTTGTGGAATGCATTTGTTTGTTTTTGTCACACTCACTTTTTCATTCTCCAACATTGTTGAGGGACGACAGTATTTATGATTAACTTCTTCTATCCCAGCTGCTCGCTTTAAAAAAGATGCAAAAAATAGCTTTTTTCAAATTTTATATAGCTTTTGATTAACGTTAAAGGAAATTTCACAGTATCATAGTCTGTAAAATGAAAGAATATATCGTTATCTGACATAAAGAAAGATGATAAAATGAAAATAAATTTTTATCAAAATGTTAAACGAAAATTTGAAAAAATATTTTTAAAAGCAGATATTTAACAAAAATTAAATTTTATAAAAAATATTGCATTTTTAACAAAAAAGTTGTTAGTCACAATTTTTTTGTTTATCGAATTTCAGAAGGGAAATGTTAAATTTTTTTGATTGTATAGTTACGGCATAACAATGAAACATTTTACAGATTTGTGGTCATAAAAAATTAAAAAAAATCAATCAATAATGTTCATTCGTAAAAAGCATATCATATAAATCTCATTTGATCACAAAGAGAATATTTATAAATCTAATCAAATTTTTCATGTTTTTTAAAACTCAAATATTCAAAAAACCTTCATTTGAGAGAAATAGAAAAAAAGAAATAACTTTAAAAACTTCATCACTTTTTTTGATTTTTCGATTCGTCTTCTTCCTTTCGACAATTGCATAGGCTGTTTTTCCCTTTTTATTCATCAAAAATCAATGAACACATTTTTATGTTTTCTCTAATGTTTCTTTAACAAAGGCAATGTTTTCAAAAGAGTGTCCAAAAAGCCCTGATTGAATTCATTTTTTTTTTTACAATATATTTTTATTTCAACCATTTTTTCTTTGGTTTAATTACCCAAGTTTATAGCAAAAATTGAAATTCCGCTCACTTTTTTGTGTGGCTTGGAAAAATCCTAATCAAACTTTCGAACGCTATTTTCTTTTAAGAAAAGGCAAATATAAAATTTTTTGAGAAAAAAAAGTTTTAAAATCTATGTAGCTTTTTGTTGAATTTATGTTGTTGTTAAAGTCAAATGAAACATTACGTCATAATATATTGTATTATTTGTCAATAATTAACTTTGGGATCGTCCAGATATGACGTCATCTGGAAGGGATGGAGTAATGACCGTGCCGCCTTTGATGTGCGGCAAAAAGTGTCTTGGATGGCGGTAAGGCTGATTTTCGGATGACGTCATATCTGGACAATTTCTTTTAGAAAGAAAATAAATAAAAACAAAAAATTAGTGTCAAAATCTTTTAAACTGTTTTATTGCATTTTTATGATTTATAGAAATTTAATGTTGAGTTCCAGAAAATCTTTGATTGTATTATTAATGCAGAAGTCCGCAGAATGATGTTCCTGAAAAAAATTAGTGGTCATGGATATGAATAAATCCATCAAATATTTTAACTATTTTTCATTTTCTTTTTGTTTTTTTTAAACTAAAATATTCAAAACTCCTCAAATACGAGGGACAAAAAAAGAAATAAAAACAAAAACTAGGGTCAGTCTTTTCCAATGTTTGTTTTTGTCGGTTTTTTCGCGACCTTTTTTCAATCAATATCCTCGACTTTCGTCCTTGTTCGACCTCTCCGTTATTTTTCTTCCATTTTTCAAAGCGCAAAATAAACAATTTATATATTCATTCTTCGATGCCTCCCGAATGACATACTTTAATCGTTTCTTTGGATTCCAAAAGCCCCAATAGCCATAAATTAAACAATTTTCCTCTTTTTTTCTTATACTTTTTGTAAAGTAACTAAGGTTGTACATTTCCCTGAAAGTTTCCCGTCATTTCCTGGAGTTACAATATTCCAAGCTACAGTAACATGTTTCCAAAATTAGCCTAATAACATGCAAGGGGCTTTTAAATATTAAATTTACACATATTTGATAATTTACAGTGTTTTTATTGCACATTTATCACATTTTTCATGTTCAATGTAAAAATGTAAAATATTACTGTAATATTTCCCGGGAAATTAAATTGCACAACCCTAAAAGAAACTAAATAATCAACCAATCTTCATTTTGAGTGAAAAAAACAAGGAAATGACTATAATAAGTTCAATTTTTTAAATTCTAACAACATTTAATGAATCAGTCATTTTTAATTCATCTTACCCTTCCTGCTGTTTATATTTTGGCGTTGAAAATGAACAAAAAAACATTTTGCTGCAAAAATTATACACTGAAAAAAATCGGTGACGCAAAATGGGTTTTTTTGTCACCGCACCGACGTTTAAACCTTATGTGGCCTATTTAAAGACTCAATTTATGCCTAACTTTGCTTAGTTTCGAAAAATATGGACGATTTTGATCTTTATAAGATTGGCAAATGCCAAAATCGACCGGTGACGGTGACGAAAATACCCAATTGCGTCACCGATTTTTTTCAGTGTAATTTTGATTTTCATGATTCTTGAAACGATTGATTGCGGCAATCTTTTTCAGCAATTTTTTTTTGTTGCGCAGCAAAAAATCTTTTGACGTGTTTTTTAATTGCTTCTTTTTGTAAAATTTTTTATTTTCTCTGTTTAATTATTTGAAGATTTTAGGAAATATGGCAGTTAGTATTAAATTCCTTCAATTACAACAACGAAAATTTGATTTATTCAAGCTTCAAGATCCCGAAAACGGTAAATTTGATATTGCATTTGACATTGGTGGAAAGGTAATTCATTGTTTTTGGCACAAGTGTATAAAGACATTGCTTTTAGATTCTTCATGCAAATAGTTATGTTTTGATTACTGCTTCAAGTACTTTTGATTCTATGCTTTCTGATCGATGGAACAAGAATAAAGATGAACCTATCAAGATTGACAATTATAGCTATGATGATTTCTATCAGTTTATTACTTTTCTTTATTCTGCTCAATGTGAATTAAATGATGATAATATTCATTCCATGGTTGATATGGCTGAATACTATAATGTTGACCTTCTGAAATCCCATTGTGATGAATATTTATCGAAGATTAAAGTTACAGCAGAAAATGCTTTCCAATTGTTGGATTTATCAAACAAATATTCAATGGTTAATCTTAAAGCTGCAGTTCATGAATTTGTCACAAATAATTTCTTGGATTTTGTTAATTCTGATGGATTTTTGAAGGTTGGAAAAGCTGTTATTTTTGATATCATTATTTTGAACAAGGATGAAATTAAACCTGAAGATATCTTTCAAGCTGTAAGTTTTAATTATTCAGGCTGATGTCAAACCTACTTTAAACTTAAAATTATTTTTAGGCGTTTAAATGGTCTGAAAAACAAGCTATGGATAAATGTGAATCTTCCAATGAATGTGATCGAAATAATGCCATCAAAGCTGAAATTAGTGATTTTCTTCCTTATGTTTTGTTTAAACGGATGGAGTTGGCTTTTTTGCATTCTTTTGTTGGTAAGTTTTCTATTTAATATTTTGCTTTAACTATTATAACTTTTGCTTTTAGTTCCTAGAGGCTTTGTTTTTTCATCCTACAATGATTTAAGTGAAATTTTATGTGGTTGTGATCCTACAAAAATAACAGGTTTGAATTTATCAAAAGCTAAACATTTGTAATATTGTATTTTTTAAGTTAAAGTGACAAATTCTCGTGGACAAACTCTTCATGGATTCGTCAAAGATAAAAAAGTTATTGCCGATATTAAATGTTTAACAACACCATCCAGCGGTTTAAATCCTTCTGCTGTCTGGTGGAATCAAATGTTTCAAATTCCATCATCACCAAGTCCATTTAAAAAAAGAGACGATGTTGAATGGTATTTAATATATAGTAGGAATGGAAAACTTGGTTCCTGCCGTCGTGAACGCTTAAAGGGCTCTGAATATTTGATTGCTCAGCTGAAAAGTGATGATGGATTTACTCTTACTACAAATTGCAAAATTGAATTGCTTTAAAAAGTTTTGTTTTTGTATTGATTTTTTTCCTATGTTATAAATTTTTTTGTTGAACTATTTGTTCATTTTCAAACATGTCATTTTAACTAGGTCTTTTTTCTTCATTTTTTTCAGTTACCGCGAATCTGATATTTAAAACGATTTTTTTATTCGTTATCTTCATCTGCTTATTAATACAGTAAATTGTTATTATTAAAAAACCATTTTATACTACAGTACAGTATGAAATGGTTTTTATACTGTAGTATAAAAGTGTTGATAAAAATTTAAGCTTTTGTTGGTGGTCCCCAGGTTAGTCAACGGAGTTATCCCATCTCAGATGTAAAATACACAACTTACAAATGTAGCAAAATCAAAGTCTGATTTACAATTTTAAAGAATAGATAAAGAGCGAGATATTTATATTGCGATCTGTTCTGTGTTTTTAAAGGGTGTATCATTTGTTTATATGATTAATTAGAATAAAGCAATCAATGAAATTAATGGGAGCAGAACCTTTGGTACAATATTATTTCTCTTATGTTTTTTTCATTGAATTTCATTGACGATCAGGCAAAAGAACGACCCTAAAAGACCCTGATCGTCATGAAAATTCAACGAAAAAAACGTTAGAGAAATAAAAAAGTACCAAAGGTTCCGCTTCCTTTAACATTTTTTTATAATTTTTCATGTTTTTAAAAACTCAAATATTCAAAAACCTTCGAATGAGAGAAAAAGAAAAAAAGAAATAACAACAAAAACTTCAATTTTGAATATTAGTTTTCATCCACTTTTGTGTGACCTTCATTCCCTCCATTCAACAATTGCTTCGGTCGTCTTCGATTTTTCTTTTCATTCTTCAAAACGCTAAGCAAACACTTTTTTATGTTTTCTTTAATGCTTCCATAACAACGTGTGTTCTATATTCAAATTCCAAAACCCCCAACATCCATTACTTTTACAGTTTTTTCTTATTTTTTCTTATTCTTTTTTAAAACAAAATATTCAAATAACGCACATTTGACTAAGAGAAAAAAGTGAAATGAATTTTAAAAGTTAAATTTTCGTTTTTCTCTAACAAAACCTAATCAATCAATATTTTATTCTTTCATTTTTTGAAGGACAAAAAAATGTGTTTTCCCTTTTTTTGCTTATCAAAGTATCTTGAAAAACTATTTATAATTTAAAAAAGTAAAAACAGAAAATCACATTCGAAGTTGCTTTCCTAAAAGCAGGTTTTCTATTTTATAAAAAAATCATCTTCGCCACCCTTTTCTTCGGCTTCCTTTGATCTTTGAAAAGAGCAATTAATCTTTCATCTGTTTGTACATTCAGAAAAAAAACAAACTTCACAGTGTTTTTCTCAACAAAAAAATATATACCGTAATCCATGATATATGTTTATCTGACGTAAACAAAAAAGATAAAAATAAAACAAAAGTTACTCAAAATTTTACAATATCAAAGTTTTTTTTTTCATTTTTAGAATTGTAATTGAAGATTAATCAGCATGTTTATTGATTAATGATAAATAATGTAACCAAAAGATTAGCAAGTTGCGAAAACATAAAATATTTCAATCGATAAAGTTGATTGTTTTTGTTATTTAACGAATAAAATATTCAAAACAATCCTGATTTGATTGAAAGAGAAAAACAAAATAACTTTGAACATTGTTATTTTTAAATAATTTTTCTTTTAACTTTCGTTTAATTTCAAAAACGAGACAGCTGCTTTGGTCGATTTTTATTTTTCTTTCATTTTTCAAAGCTTAATAAACTCTATTTTTTAGTTTTAATGAGAAAAGTTGTCTCTAATGCTTCTTCAAAAAAGGAGAAATATTTATTAAAGTCTCGGCCCACTATCATTTTTTAATAAAACTGTTTCTCATCTTTTTTTGTAATACTTTTTTTCAAAAATTAAATATTCAAAAAATCCTCCATTAAATAGAGAAGAAAAAAAGAAATATGACTTAAAAAAGTAGAATTTTTGTTCTTATTCTAACAAAACCAAATTAATCACCATTTTTAGTTACTCATTTCTTAAGGACTTTTTTCTAATCATATTTTTGCAACTTTAAAAATAACGTTGAGTTTTTAAAATAATGGTAAAAATAAAAAAAGAAGCACAAACAAAATTGTTTCTTTTAAAAAAGGCACAATATCTGTATTTTTTTGTTAAACAGTCGTATTCGGCTTCCTTTGATCATATCATAAGGGGTTGTCCAGATATGACGTCATGCAAAACCAGGGAGGGAGGGGGTCAACCAATTATGACGTTCTTTGATATTTTGACGCTACTTCAAAAAGGCGGTACCTTTGATGACGGCGTCGGGGTAGGAAGGGAGGGGTTCAAAAATTCCAATTTTTGTATGACGTCATATCTGGATGATCACTAAGAAGAAAAAAACAACTAATTAATTTAACATTTTTTCATGGTTTTAGTAGTTTTTGTAAAAATTTAAATATTTAAAGAAATCTTTATTTGAGATAAATGGAATATTATAGAAAAAATAATTTTTAAAGAAAAATAAATATTCAAACAATCTTCATTAAAAAAAGAGAAATGACTGCAAAAAGTTGAATATTTATTTTTGCTTCTAACAAAATTTTTTCAATCAACATTTTTAGTTACTCATTTTTAAACGACTAAAAAAGTGCTCTGGTTTTTTATTATTTTCATTTGCGTATCTTGAAAAATAATGTTTGTTTTTCAAAAGTAAAAATTTAAAAAAAATCTCAAACAAAACTGTACCCAAAAGCTTCAGTTTCTATTTTTTATATATTTACATCAACCAAATCACTGTCTTATGCAAATTTGTTCATTTAGAAATTGAAGTTGGCAGGTTTCAAGTCCCATTTTGATTTCTTTGGGTCATAAATAATCAAGGCCACTGTTCTGATAGAATTTTATGATTTTGCATTTTTAAGGAAACTTATGGAATTTTCATGGAATTTTCAATGCTGAGTGTACTGTAATTTACTGAAACTTTCAATTTCAATTTTTAATTTAAAGATTTTCTTAAATAAAATTTTTCTGCAACACTTGAACGTCAATAAAAATGATAAATAAACATTAATTGATAATGTTTGAACTAAATATTATCAGTCAGAAGTCATAAAAAACGTTGTTGAAGATTTTTAAAATGACAAATATTTAAGCGAGAGATTACTGTAAGTTATCGGCTTCTTTGACAAATCAATACTTTGCAGCAAACTATACTTGTCCATGAAAGTTGTTGTTCAAAAAAGCAAAAATAATGTTTCAATTGTTTATGCTGCTTTTTGCATGATAGGACTACTTTCATTAAAAGTGAAGAATTTTACTGCAAAAAAAAGTTTTGATGACTTTTATCAGTCTTTTTTTGATATCATTAAGAAAAGTAAGCATTTGCTTTGGTTGTTTGATACACAAAAAGTCGTTTTTGAATATTTTGTTGATTAAAAAAATAAAATAGAAATAATTAAAGTAAAGTTTAAAAATTTTCTTTTTAATAAAATTTTCTTTTTTTACCAATAAGGAGATTTTGACACTTCTAAAATGTTGAAAAAGCAATGGCAGTTTTTTTGCTATTCGATCCAAAAAATGTTCATGGAAAATAAAATCCCTAAAAATGGTCATGTCACTTTAAAGGTGATGTGATAAAATAAATATTAAGCTGTTTTTTAAAAAAAAAATTAATTTTTAAACATTTAAAAAATGAAATCCTCAGTCATTTTATAATGCTTGAAACACATTTTTTGTTATTAAAAAAGGCAAATAAAAGATTAACTAAAAACATTCACATTTTGCACTTTTATTACGCAAAAATTTAGTGTAATTTTAATGTTTTTGGACAAATGCAACATACCCTTGGGGCTTTCACAAAAAATGTCTCATTTTTGTGATTCTCAAAATGTGTTTCTACGGTTAAAAAATCACTCTATTTTTATGCGGCATTTTAAATACAAATATTTCCAAAAAAATTACTCAAAACTATTTCCTCTTAGGCACTGATACCCCATAAAGGTCACCCAATTTTAATTAAATCTGCAAAAGTTGCTTTTTTCATATTTTTCTTTCATTTTCAAATTTTTTTGCTTTGCATTTGCGCTTCTCTTATTTTTTTAAAACTTACAAATTAAAACGAAAGATGGCAGAAATAGACAAAGATTTTGTTGCAACTTCTTTTAAAGAATTTTATGAAATTTATGAAGAACAAGATTTTGAAAATGAATATTTTGATGTAATTTTTCATGTTCAAGGAAAAGTAAGTTTAAACAAATTTTTTAGGATCTTATAAAATTTGCATATTTTTCAGGAACTTTATGCACATAGTTTAATTTTAGCTCGAGAATCTCCAGTTTTCAAACAAATGTTTATCAAAAATTCTCCAATTTGAAATGAACCTATAGTTATTGATGATTATTCTTATGATGAATTTTATGAATTTCTTCGATGCATTTATTGCCATGAGGAAATATTTGATATTCCTGAAGAACAAGTGTTTCCTGTTATCGAACTTGCTGAACTTTACAAAATTGAGAAAATAAAGAAATTTTATGATGATTACATGGATATTGATAATGTCGATGTTGAACAAATTTTCACAACTGCTGAACTTGCACATAAATATTCCTTGAAGGGCTACAAAATTAAATTAGATTTAAGAGAACATATTTCTGAAATGATCAAATTTGATGTTTTTATACATCTCGAAAAGTCTGTTATTGAAGCTCTTCTTTTTTATGCAACCAACTGTTATGAGGAAGCAGATGAAATTTGCAAATTGGTAATGTTTTTTTAAATTAAAAATTAATAAACTGTACCCTTTTTAGGTATATAAATGGGGAGAATATCGTGCAATAATTAATGATGAAATGACTGAAGCAGAAAAGAATGGACTTATTTTAAATGAAATCAAAGATTTTCATGAAAATCTCAATTTTAAAGAAATGAGTGTTAGATTTTTGTTTGAATTTGCAAGTTAGTTTTTCACTTATATTTTTACATTTCATGTAAAACTTTTTTTAGTTAAAAAAGATCTTATTTCAATTGAAAAAATTATCAAAGATGCTTTATTACCGTATCAACGTAATATTTTAGAAATTGAATTACTCTGTGAAAAAGCGAGTTTTTCTTTACAAGCTAAATATTTCATTTTTAAGTTCATATTTTTAGGTATACGAATGGGGAGAAGAACAAGCAAAAATTAACAAAGAAGTGCCAGAAAATGAAAAGAATCAAATTGTTTTAAGTGAAATCAAAGAATTTATTCCAATGTTTCCGTTCGAAAAAATGAGGATCCAATTTTTATTTTATTTTGCAAGTAAGTATTTTTCTGTTATTTATTAATAAAAAAACTTGTATTCTTTTAGTTCAAAAGAACTTTATTTCAATTAAAAAAGTGGTTGAAAATGCAGTTTCCAGAGAATTCCATGAAATTGAAGAACTTTGTAAATCGGTTTGTTTTTTTCCTTTACGTTAACTATTCGTTTATCTTTGATGTTTTTAGGTATATAAATGGGGAAAACAACAACTAAAAATTACCAAAGAAATGCAAAAAACAGTAAAGCATGAACTTGTTTTAAATGAAATCAAAGAATTTATTCCACTTTTGCCTTTTGAAAAAATGAGAATTAACTTTTTGGATGATTTTGTTGGTAAGTAAAATTTGAATTTAGCGTAATATAAACGTTAAAATTATGTTTTTTTAGTTGAAAAAAATCTTCTTTCAAAAGATCAAGCATATAAATACAGAAAAAAATATGGTAAGTAATTACTACAGCCATTAAAAAGTTTTTTTTTTAACTTTTTTTAGTTCGAATTGAAACTCCAAAGGGTCAAACATTGGATGGATCTTTTATTGATGATTTTTGTATTTATGATTCTTTCTTGGAAAATGAATTACTTATGCGTGCTCAAAGTAAATTGGAAGCTTGCTGCAAAGAATTTAAATTCCAAATTCCATCAACTCCGAGTACTGTAGAAAAGATGAAAGGCTGCGAATGGTATTTACTTTTTGATAAAAACAGAATGTTGGTAATCAAACATGAATCCTTGATCAACAAAAAAGATGATTATTTAATTGCTGAAATGAAATCAAATGAAGATGAATTTAAATTTTCTGGTTCCACATATCTTCGAGTTTCCCATGATAAATTTTGATTCTTTTATTGTTTTTCGATTTGTTTTTTGTCTTTTTGTTTTTTGTTACAATTTTTCTTGTTTATAAATATTTATAAAAAATTTCGAGTTTTGTTTAATGGTTGTTAAAAATTACACTTTTCTTTAGTCTTACCAAAAAAAGGATACAAAATATCGTATGTAATCGAAGGCTAAAAAACACCTCACGTCTGAATCAAAAAGAGAAAGAGGCGAAATTTTTTTTTCCAACCGCCAACCTGTTTTTGGCCGCCTGGCTGTCTCAGTTGTGAGTGCGTGCGGCTGCTGTCCAAAATAGATGGAAAAGGGTCGGGCCCGCTCGCGACAAAATCAGTGTTGTGCTTTTTTATTTTAGTCGCCTCCGCCTCCGACTCCGCCTCCGGAGGCGCCTCCGGAGGCACAAAGCGGCATTCTCATCTTTGATCTTTTGCAAAACTCGCCTCCGCCTCCGACTCCGGAGGCGGAGGCAAATTCTATAAAAGATAGGTACCTATCTTTTATAGAATTTGCAACTTCTAATAAAAAATTAGATCTAATTTTGTAAAACTATTATGTCAAAGAAACTTTACGCAAAAAACTTTAAAATACAAAAAGCTTTTTTCATGTCAAAAATTCAATAATTTGAAAGCATTATTGAAGTAAATTATTTAACAAAATTTTCATCACAACCTTATATCAGCAGTGTTTCTTACGCGTTTTGTCTTTCAGGGAAGGATGTATCTACTTCATTACAGTACCAGAAAATGAAAGCAGTTGATTTCAATATTAGGTCTTTGTACAATAAATTGTATGGTAAAATTTGTCAATCAAAATTAGATTTTTATAGTTTAAAGGCAGTTTTTTTAAGGCAAATTGTGGATTCCCAAAAGTTCCATTTTTTGTTATTTAACAAGTGGTTTTCCCTGGTGGATAAAAAAATAGTGTCATTTGAAGATGAAAATTTGAGAAATACCGTTTTTTTCTTTGTTTCGTTAATGTTTTAAAACTGGGATAATCTATTAGGAATTACATTCTCTAAGGTATGTGGAATCTCAATAGAATCGTCGTTTTCAACTTAAATTTGCTGTTATTTTACAAATGATTTATTTTTTGATTCCTTTTTTGTTTAATACATTATCATTAGAAACAACAAACAAGCTATGGACAAATTTGAATCTTTAAATGAATCAGATCGAAATAATGCCATCAAAGCTGAAATTGGTAATTTTCTTCCTTATATATTTTTTAAGCGGATGGAATTGAATTTTTTGCATAGTTTTGTTGGTAAGTTTTTATTTTAAAATTGTTGTTGAAACCAATTAAACTTTTGCTTTTAGTTCCTCGTGGATTCATTTTTTCATCCTATAATGATTTAAGTGAAATTTTATGTGGTTGTGATCCTAAAAAAAGAACAGGTTTGAATTAACATTAATGAAAATCTTTGTATTACTGTATTTTGTTTAGTTAAAGTAACAAATTCTCTTGGACAAACTCTTCATGGATTCGTAAAAGATGAAAGAATTATTGCGGATATTAAACGTTTAAGATCTTTAACAAATACGGCTCATAATGCTCTTGTTTCCCGGTGGTATCAAAAATTTGAAATTCCATCAACACCAAGTCCATTGAAAAAAAAAGATGATGTTGAATGGTATTTAGTATATTTACCCCTTTTAAGAATAGGGCTTGTTCATCGTGATCATTTTGATGGTGATGAATATTTGATTGCTGAAATGAAAACTGATGATGGATTTACTCTCACTCCACGTTGTAAAATTGAATTGTGTTAAAAGTTTTTTTGTATTGATGTTTGTTTATGATTTTAAAAAATTATTTTTCTAAAGTTGTAAATGCTTTCTTTTAAGAGACGATATACAACAGGATTCAAAAATTGTGTTTCATAAAGTTTTTAAATGAAATCTTTTGGGGTCTATTCGATTAAACTAGGTGAAAAAAGGTTATTCTGAAGGTTTTGGGTCAATCTATCTCGTACTTTTGATTTAACAGTAAAGTTACTATATAGCCAAAAATGGAAAAATTCGGGAAAAATTCAAAAGTAAACCATTCAAAAAGTTATTTCCCAAGATTGTACATATAATTAAGGGCTATTAATTGCACTATACAAAAAAATTTTATCTGACCTCTTATGTCGAAATTTCAAGTACTGTAATTTTCAACACAGAAGAAAAATTTGCATATCGAATTTTTTAAAGCCAAGGCATATGATACCGAATGGCCCAGTTTCTGGGCTTTCCAAAAATATAAAATTTGTTAAAATCGGTGGGCAGATTAGCGATAGCCAGTAAAAAAGGTGCGCGTGATCAATATCTCCGACATCAACCCTGGGGTAAAACTCATGTATAATGAAAGATATTGACATGTGGCGACTTGCACAATGAAATATCATGCTGTAAGAGTATTCTCGGTGATTTTCGTGACATTTGGATATCATTTAGGAATAGGGCATCAACATGAAATTTCAAAATTTAGCAACATCTAACGTCGAAGTGAAAATCAAGGTAATTTGAGTTTTTAGTTAAAAATAAAAGAGTTGATGCTTTTAAAGCATTAAATAGATGTAACATAAGGAATTATAAGCCATGAACATTCATATCTTGTTCATTAATGATTTTTCCGGATGGCTTGAAATTTGCATTATTTTTGGCCATTTTTTGAGATATCTTGATTGTATCAGATATAATACCAATCAACTTTTTTTGCCGTTTCAGATGAGATATAGCATGTCTGGAAATATAAAGTATAATTTCAACACCTGGGGATATCCAGTTTTTATTTCCCGTCATTTTAAAAATCATGGAATTTTTGGCTTGGAAATTATCTCTAAAATGGGTTTTTTATGCATTAAAAAAGGTTCAAAGTACCTCAAAATTATTTTTTATGATTAATAATGCCAGTCAATATCATTTAGAAACAAATTTGATTCATATGCAAATTTTTCAAAAATTTTGATTTTCTGTATTTTTCGAAATTATTGATTTTTAATCGCCAGGTTTTCTTTTTCTGTTTAATGTTAAGAAATCATGTTACTGAAGTCAAAAAAAAGTTTTTGTCTCTCTTTTGGAAGAAAAAAATGGATTTTGGTGATAATTTCTAAGCCAAAAATACCATGATTTTCAAAATTATCCGAAATAAAAAGTGGGTATCCCCAGGTGTCGAAATTGTACCTACTAATTCCAGACATGCTATATTTTATCAAAGACTGCAAAAAAAGTTGATAAGTATGGTATTTCATACAGTTTTTATACCTCAAAAATGGTCAATAATGAGGTAAATTTTTTATGTTTTCTTTAATGCTTCCATAACAACGTGTGTCCTATATTCAAATTCTAAAACCGCCCAATATCCATAAATTTTACAATTTTTTTCGTATTCTTTGGTTCCCCTTTTTTTAAATAAAATATTCAAACAACGAAAATCTGAGAAACAGAAAAAAAAGAAATGACAGCATAAAGTTTGTTTGACTCGCACAAAAAACCTAATCAATCAATATTTTATTCATTCATTTTTGAAGGACAAAAAAACTAGTTTTTGCACTTTTTTGCTTATCAGAGTATCTTGAAAAACTATTGTTAGTTTAACAAAGATAAAAACAAAAAAGCTCAAACAAAAATTGCTTTCTTAAAAGCAGGTTTTCTATTTTATAAAAAAACCATCTCCACACCACCCTTTTAATCGGCTTTCTTTGATCTTTAAAAAAGTCGTATTCAACATTTCAACGGTTTGTACGTTTTGGAAAAAAATAAATTTCACAGTGTTTTTTTCAACAAAAAAAATACTGTAATCCATGATATATGTTTATCTGACGCAAACAAAAAAGATGTAATTAAAACAAAAACTATTCAAAATCTAAAATATCAAACTTTTTTTCATTTTTGGAAATGTAATTTTAGATTAGTCAGAATGTTTAATGATTAATGATAAATAATGTAACCAAAAGATTGGTAATTTATGAAAACTTAAAATAATTCAATTGATAAAGTTGACAGTTTTTTTATTTTTTAACGAATAAAATATTCAAAACAATCCTGATTTGAGTGATATAGAAAAACAAAATAACTTTGAACATTGTTATTTTTCATTGTTTTCTTTTAATTTTCGTTTAATTTCAAAAACGAGACAGCTGCTTTGGTCGATTTTTTATATTACATTCATTTTTCAAAGCTTAATAAACTCTATTTTTTAGTTTTAATGAGAAAAGTTGTCTCTAATGCTTCTTCAAAAATGGAGAAATATTTATTAAAGTCTCGACCTCCCATTGTTTTATAATCAAACAGTTTCTCATCTTTTTTTGTAATACTTTTATTCAAAAATTAAATATTCAAAAAATCCTCTATTAAACAGAGTAGAAAAAAAGAAAGAAAAATGACTGCAAAAAGAAGAATTTTCGTTCTTATTCAAACAAAACCAAATCAATAACCATTTTTAGTTACTCATTTTTTAAGGGACCAAAAATTTTCCTTCCCTATTTTCCACTTAAATTTTTGCATCTTCAAAAATAACGTTGATTTTTAAAAAAAGGGTAAAAATAAAAAAAGAAGCACAAACAAAATTGTTTTTCGAAAGGTACAAGTTCTGTATTATTTTTGTTAAACAGACGTATTCGGCTTCCTTTAATCATAGGGGGTCAGCCAATTTTGACATGCTTTGATTTTTGACGCTACATCAAAGGCGGCACCTTTGATGACTAAAAGTGAAGAATTTTACTGCAAAAAAACTTTGATGACTTTTATCAGTCTTTTTTGTTATCATTAAGAAAAGGAAGCATTTGCTTTGTTTGCTTGATACACAAAAAGTCGTTTTTGAATATTTTGTTGTTGAAAAAATATAAAATAGAAATATAATTAAAATAAAGTTTTAACATTTTCTATTTAAAAAAATTTTCTTTTGTCTTCAAAAATGGAGACTCATTCCCTTTTGAAATGTTGAAAAAGCAGTGGCAGTTTTTTTTGCTATATGATCACAAATATAATCGAAAGTCAAATTCATAAAAATGGCCATGGCACTTTAAAGGTGCTGTGATAAAATGAATGTTTAGCAGTTAAAAATTTTTTTAACCAAAAAATTAATTTCTCAGACATTCAAAAAATAAAATCCTCAGTCATTTTATAATGTTTGAAACACATTTTTTGTTATTTAAAAAAAGGCAAATAAAAGATTAACTAAAAGCATTCACATTTTGCTCTTTTATTATGCAAAAATTTCGGGTAATTTTAATGCTTTGGATCAAATGTCAACATGCCCTTGGGGGCATGTTGTTGAAAAAAATGTCTCATTTTTGTAATCCATAAAATATTTTTCTACAGTTAAAAACTATTTCTCTATTTTTAAGCGGCATTTTAAATACAAAAATCTCTTAAAAAATACTAAAAGCTATTTTCTCTTAGGTACTGATATCCCATAAAGGTCACCCAATTTTAATTAAATCTGCAAAAGTTGCTTTTTTCAAATCATATTTTTCTTTCATTTTCAAATTTTTTTGCTTTGCATTTGCGCTTTTATTATTTTTTAAAACTTACAAATTTAAACGAAAGATGGCAGAAATAGACAAAGATTTTGTTGCAACTTCTTTTGAAGAATTTTATGAAATTTATGAAGAACAAGATTTTGAAAATGAATATTTTGATGTAATTTTTCATGTTCAAGGAAAAGTAAGTTTTAACAAATTTTTTAGGATCTTATAAAATTTGCATATTTCTTTCAGGAACTTCATGCACATAGTTTAATACTTGCACGAGAATCTCCAGTTTTCAAGAAAATCTTTATTAAAAATTCTCAAACTCGAAATGAACCTATTATTATTGATGATTATACTTATGATGAATTTTATGAATTTCTTCGATGCATTTATTGCCCTTATTCAAATTTGGAGATTAATGAAGAAAAAGTGTTTCCTGTAATCGAATTGGCTGAACTTTACAAAGTTGAAAGAATTAAAGAATTTGTTGATGATTATTATTTGCATATTGATGTGACAGATATTGAACAAGCTTTTATGAAAATTGAATTTGCATACAAATATACTTTGAAAGGCTATGAATTTATGTTGGGATTAGAAGATGTTGATATTCCTGAACTAATTGAATATGAAGATTTTGTACATCTCGAAAAATCTGTTATTGAAGCTCTAACTTTTTATACAAAAGATTGTGATGAAGAAGCTGATGAAATTTGTAAAATGGTACTGTATTTTTTTTATTACCTTAATTAAATAATTTAAAAATTCATACTCTTTAGGTATATAAATGGGGAGAATATCGTGCAATAATTTCTGATGAAATGACAGAAAAAGAAAGAAATGAACTTGTTTTAAATGAAATGAAAGATTTTCTTGAAAATCTGAATTTTAAAGAAATGAGTGTTGAATTTTTGTTTGATTTTGCAAGTAAGTATTTTTTGTTGTTTATGATAAAAAAAATATTCGAATCCCATTTTATAGTTCAAAAAAACCTTATTTCGATTAAAGAAGTGGTTGGAAATGCTGTTTCCAGAGAAGTCCCTGAAATTGAAGAACTTTGTAAATCGGTTTGTTTTTCTCTTTTACTTTTAATATTTACATTTTCCGTTTTTAAATATATAAATGGGGAAAAGAACAAGCAAAAATTACCGAAGAAATGCCAAAAACTGAAAAGCATCAACTTGTTTTAAATGAAATCAAAGAATTTATTCCACTTTTGTCATTTGAAAAAATGAGTATCAAATTTTTGGATGATTTTGTTGGTAGGTCATTTTAATTAATAACTTGATATACAATTTTTTAATTGTATTTTTTTAGTATGGAAAAATCTTCTTTCAAAAGATCAAGCAAATAAATATAGACAAAAATATGGTGAGTAATTTTAACAGTTGTTGAAGTTAAAAAAATCTAACTTTTTTAGTTCGAATTGAAACTCCAAAAGGTCAAATTTTGGATGGATCTTTTATTGATAATTACGGTATTTATGATTATTCCTTGGAAAATGAATTACTTATGCGTGCTCAAAGTAAATTGAAAGCTTGTTGCAAAGATCATAAATTCAGAATTCCATCAACTCCAAGTACTGTAGAAAAGATGAAAGGCTGTGAATGGTATTTACTTTTTGATAAAAATCGAATGTTGGTAATCAAACATGAATCCTTGATCAACAAAAAAGATGATTATTTAATTGCTGAAATGAAATCAAATGCAGATCAATTCAATTTTTCTGGTTCCACATTTCTCCGAGTTTCACTTGATAAATTTTGATTCTTTTATTGTTTTTCGATTTGTTTTTTGTCTTTGCATTTTTTACAATTTGTTTTTGTTTATAAATACTTAGAAAAAAGTACGATTGTTGTTTTAAAATTATTAGAATTAATTAGTTGTTCAAATTTTTGACTTTTCTTTTAACTTACCAAAAAAAGGATACAAAATACCGTATGTAATCGAAAACTAAAAAACACCTATCTTTTATAGAATTTGCAACTTCTAATAAAAAATCAAATCTAATTTTGTAAAAATATTATGTCAAAGAAACTTTATGCAAAAAAATTTGAAATAAAAAAGTGTTTTTTCATGTCGAAAATTCAATCATTTGAAAACGTTATTGAAGTAAATTATTTAACAAAATTTTCATCACAACCAGCAGTGTTTCCTACGCGTTTTGTCTTTCAGGGAAGGATGTGTCAACTTCATTACAGTACCTGTCTTTAAGACAGGTACGAAGTTGAAAGAGTTGGTGGAAGATTCTTTATTTGTCAACCTCAAACTTGGGTAATTAAACCAAGATAATTATTACAAAAGAAAAGAGAAAAAGAACGCGGAAAAATATCGAGCTTGCTGTCACGCAAAAGTGAAACATGAATGAAAAGAAAGAAGCAAAAAAGGGGAAAGTTAAGGTTTGCAATTGAATCATTTGCTCGTTGAGCAAATGATTCAATCGAAGAACGAAGAGAACAATAACATAAGTAAAGTTGATTTGTTATACAAAAATACAAGAATAAAAAATCGTAATTTGAGGAATGCCGATTCGGCACAGTACCAGAAAAATGAAAGCAGTTGGCTTCAATATTAGGCCTTTGTATAATAAATTTTATGGTAAAATTTGTCAATCAAAATTAGATTTTTATAGTTTAAAGGAAGTTTTTTTAAGGCAAATTGTGGATTCCCGAAAGTTTCATTTTTTGTTATTAAACAAGTGTTTTTCCCTGGTGGATAAAAAAAATAGTGTCATTTGAAGACGAAAATTTGAAAAATACCGTCTTTTTTGTGGCGTTAATGTTTTAAAACTGGGATAATCCACTAGGAATTACTTTCTCTAAGGTATATGGTATCTCATGAGAATCATCGTTTTCAACTTAAATTTGCTGTTATTTAACAAATGATTTATTTTTTCATTCCTGTTTTGTTTAATAAATTACCATTAGTAATGATTCATTACGCTCGTTTTTTTCGTCTTCTTTGATTAAAGTAATTCAAAGTGTCTCAACACGATTGATTGCAGCTTTTTGTTATTGAAATTTTTGTGAGTGACAAATACAAATTTTTGTGATGTTATTCTTTACTGCGTGCTTGTTTATGTTGTTTAAAATTTGTTATTTTCGTTGTCATAAAATTCGCTTTTTTAGGAAACATGGCAGTTAGCAATAAGATCGTTGAATTCCAACAACAAAGATTTGATTTGTTTAAGCTTCAAGATCCTGAAAATGGTAAATTCGATGTTGCATTTGACATTGGTGGAAAGGTAATATTTAAGATATTAATTTTATGTACACGTATAGTTATTATATTTGTTTTAGATTCTTCGTGCAAATAGTTATGTTTTGATTACTGCTTCAAGTACTTTTGATTCGATGCTTTCTGATCGTTGGACAAAGAAGGATAAAGATGAACCTATCAAGATTACTGATTATGGCTATGATGATTTTTATCAATTTATTACTTTTCTTTATTCTGCCCAATGTGAATTAAATGATGATAATATTCATTCTATGGTTGATATGGCTGAATACTATAATGTTGAACTTTTCAAATCTCATTGTGACGATTACTTGTCAGAGATTAAAGTTACACTTGAAAATGTTTTTCAATTATTGGATTTGTCAAACAAATATTCCATGGTTAATCTGAAAGCTTCCATTCATCAATTTATCACATTTAATTTCTTGGATTTTGTTAATTCTGATGGATTTTTGAAGGTTGGAAAAGCTGTTATTTTTGATATCTTACTAATTAATAAGGACAAAGTTCAACCTGAAGATATATTCCAAGCGGTAAGTTATCATAAAATGTAATTTAAGATGTTACTTTTATTTTTAGGTATATAAATGGGCAGAAAAACAAGCAATGGATAAATGTGACTCTTCCAATGAATTAGATCGAAATAATGCCATCAAAGCTGAAATTAGTGATTTTCTTCCTTATATTCTTTTTAAACAGATGGAATTGAATTTTTTGCATGATTTCGTTGGTCAGTTTTTTGTTTGTACTTTTGCTTTTTAAATTAGATAGTTGTTTTTAGTTCCACTTGGTTTCATTTTTCCATCTTTGAAAGATTTAAGCGCAATTTTATCTGGTTGTGATCGTAATAAAAGAAAAGGTTTGATTTTATATTTTCTAAAATCTTTGTAATAACGTATTTTGTTTAGTTAAAGTAACAAATTCTAATGGACAAACTATTCATGGATTCGTAAAAGATGAAAAAATTATCGCTGATATTAAACGTTTACAATCTAATACCTCTGCCTATTTAAATGGTGATGTTTTTTGGTGGAATCACGTTTTTACTTTTCCGTCATCACGAAGTCCATTGGTTAAAAGGGATGATGTTGAATGGTATTTAGTATATTTTATTAGTGGAAGAATCGGTTTATCACTTCGTCATGGTTTAAGCAAATCTGAATATTTTATTGCTGAAATGAAAACAAATGATAGATTTTCTTTGACTACAAATTTGAAAATTGAATTATGTTAAAAGTTTTTTTACTGTTTTTGATATTTTATGCATTGTTATAAATATTTTTCTCAATATATTTGTTTACGCTTAAACAAACTATTGTTTGAATAGAATCATTTACACATCATTTTTTGGTTCACACAGAAGAGTAATTGTTTTTGCTTCTGGTACTTTTTATGTAAATTTGTTATTTTTAACTTAGAGACGAAAATAAGGTATATTTGCTTCTTCTTTTCAGAAAAGAAAAAGCGTTCCAAAATTTGAATAGGATTTTTCCAAGCCACACTTTTAAAAATGAACGGAATTTCAATGTTTACCTCAAACTTGGGTAATTAAACCGAAGAAAAAATGGTAGAATAAAAATTTATACAAAGAAAAAAATGAATTGAATATGTGGCAGGCTTTTTTAAATCATTGAAGAAAACACTGCGAAACTGTAGAGAAAACATAAAAAGATAGTGTTTATTACTCTTTGAAAAAAGGACAGAAAGTGGCAACCTAAGATGCCGAATGCATTTGTCGAATGCAGAAAGGATGTTCGGACAAAAGTTAAAATACTTTGTAGCTCCAAAAATAGAATGATCATGTTATCAATTTTTAAATTATTTTCTTGCCAGAATTTTTAATTCTCGTCGGAATCTTATGGATCAATGTCAATTTCTTCATCTTTTTCATATTTAATAACGTATCTGTATTTCACTAAATACTCTGAGATACGTCATCAATTTATAAATTGATTTCTTTTAAATAAATATAAAGCGTCAATTCTATTATATCCCGTCAATGATTTCTCAAATATTCAAAACATTCACCAAAGACAAAAATACGCAAAAAAAACAATGACTGAATTTTTTAACAGGGAAAAACGTTCATTAGCGGCTGCCTTATTTTACTTTCCTTCTTGTTCTCAATAACAATTTTTATTGCTATTTGTTCGTGCCTTCTTTCCACCAAAAAAGTGTCCTCTTTTCGGTATTTCTGTGCATTCTAATTTGTTTTCTCCTGTTTTTTTTCCAGATATTTTGCTTCTTTGAAGAGATTTCGATTTATTTCAACCAAACTGTTTATTTTGGTTTGAAGAAGGAAAGAAAAAACAGCAGCGTCGACGATGAACGAGGCAGCTGCTGTCGAACGAAAGAAGGAAGGTCGCACAAAAACTGAAGAAAAAAAAATTGGAATGGCTGCTATATAGTTTTTGGTATTTCTCTCTTTTTTCTGCGTTTTCTTTTCCATCTCATTTTTGTCAGTTCTATTTTCATTTTTGACATTCATCGACCCAACCACTTCTTTGGAGTCATTGAAGGGCAGTAAAAAAGCCTGTTTCACTATTTTTTCTTCGGTTTAATTACCCAAGTTTGAGGTAAACATTAAATTCCGCTCACTTTTATAAGTGTGGCAAATCCTAAATAAATTTTGGAACGCTTTTTCTTTTAAGACGCACTCTGGCTGTCGCTCAAAAAAATCAAGGAGAGGCCGGCACAGGCCAAAAATAGATTTGCCTCAAATTTTGCCTATAGGTAAAACAAGCATGGAGAAGACGATCCTGCCTTCTGTTTTTGTTCTAAAAAATTTCTTACGGTAGTTACAGTATATCAAAGGTTTAAGCCGACGAATATTCGATTTGGTGTGAAAAATCAGAAAATTAATTTTTTGCCATTATTTTGCCCCTGTATAGGTTTTCGACCACGGGGAATTCGAATAAGACACTTTTGGAAGCATCAAAATATCTGGAACATGGATTTTTTAACACCCTGTTTTATTCAAGTCAAGGAAACATGCTTTTAGCCTTCCTAGAGAAGTGAAAGACCTCGATATTACAAAACTACAACATCTTGTGCATATAAAAATAAAAAAAAGATATAAAATTGCGGATGCTAACATTGTTAAAAAAATTAATGAACATGCGCAATCATGATTTTTCCCTTGTAGAACACGAGAAGAAAGAAAAATTTGTTGTTTTGGCAAAATGTCGCACAACGAAAATGTTGCTTTTTCTTTTTGCAAAAATTTTTACAAGGGAAAAATCATGATTGCGTATGTTCATTAATTTTTTTAACAATGTTAGCATCCGCAATTTTATATCTTTTTTTTATTTTTATATGCACAAGATGTTGTAGTTTTGTAATATCGAGGTCTTTCACTTCTCTAGGAAGGCTAAAAGCATGTTTCCTTGACTTGAATAAAACAGGGTGTTAAAAAATCCATGTTCCAGATATTTTGATGCTTCCAAAAGTGTCTTATTCGAATTCCCCGTGGTCGAAAACCTATACAGGGGCAAAATAATGGCAAAAAATTAATTTTCTGATTTTTCACACCAAATCGAATATTCGTCGGCTTAAACCTTTGATATACTGTAACTACCGTAAGAAATTTTTTAGAACAAAAACAGAAGGCAGGATCGTCTTCTCCATGCTTGTTTTACCTATAGGCAAAATTTGAGGCAAATCTATTTTTGGCTTGTGCCGGCCGATTTTGAGTTTCAATCAGACAGCGTCTTAAAGAAAAAGCAAATATAAAACAAATAATAAAATTAAAGTTTTTTAAAATTTTTTTTTGATTATTTGTTGTTTTGTTTTTCTATGGAGAAACCTCTAAAAAAAGTATTGAGTTATTTAAAATGCAATTTTGTTTAATGCAGTGATTATGGAGATGTTGTAGTTTCAAAAAATATTAATACTTTAAGTTTGTTTCCCCCACTTTTTTCTCCGCTATTTTTTTTCAACAAAATATTCAAAACCGTTTTAAAAAAAAGAATAAAAAATGATCGATTCTTAGAGGGCTATTTTTTTCTCATTTCTTTCCATTTTTAGATTAAAATCTAAACATTTCTCCCTTCGAAAGCATGTTCAAAAACGAGCAAGAGAAAAAAGGCGGGAAAGAGTGTGAATCAAAATTTTTGGTTTTTGACTTTAAAACAACTAAATTAGACTTTTGGCATTCTTTTTAGATAAATAAATGGGGCAACAACATGCAAAAATTACCAAACAAATGCCATAAAATGAAAAGAATCACCTTGCATTAAAGCAAATCAAAGAATTAATCCCAATTTTGCCTTTTTTTAAAATTAAAAATTTAAAAAAAAATAATGAGTATCAAATTTTTGGATGATTTTATTGGTAAATAGTTTCTTTGCACAAATTTCCCGCAGACTATTACATTTTTAACACAAAAATATGTAACTAATTTTTATTAAAAAGTTGTTTTTTTGCTTTGAACGATTTGTTTTTGGTTATCACAAAAATATTTGATTAGAAGTCCTCAAACTATCATATCATAATTATTTTGATCAATAAAATATATGCTGCAATTATTTGGCAACTCTGATCCTTTATTATATATTTCTCATATACCTACCCCCAAACAATCTGTTCTTATGCAAAAAGTATACACAAAAATTGCATAGATTTTTCTATGACCCTCAACAAAAAGAATTTGACCAAAAACTTTGATAGTGAGAAACAAAATATACTTTTTGTCTCTGAAAAGGAGAAAAAAAAAGTTAGTTTTATTAAATATTTTTTTCGCGATGGCTTCTTTTTTGGTTCCCATGAATAAATTTTTTAAAATACAACAAATTCAATATAATTTATTCAAATCTCAAGATCCTGAAATTGGTTGTTTTGATATTGTTTTTGAAGTTGAAGAAAAGGTTAAACAAAATTTGCATATTTTTTCATATTTGGGTTATAAAATTCATGTTTTTAGAAGATTTACGGATACAGAAGTATTTTGCCTGTAATTTCTGAAACTTTTAAATCATTCCTTTCTGATCGATGGACAAAAAGGGATGAACTAATTTCAATTTCTGGTTACAGCTTCAGCTTTCGATATTGCTGAAAATATTTTGAATTTTGGCAACTTTGAAGACTTTTTAAAAGTCAACAAAGAAAAGTTTACAGAAATTATTCTTTCTGTCAAGGATGAAGTTAATCCTGAAGATTTATTTCAAACGGTACTGTTTTTAGATTTAGGTCTTAATGGATTATATTTGTTTAACAATGTTTTTTAAGATTTATCAATGGGCGGAAAAACAAGCATTTGAAAAACAAAAAGATGATCCAACTTGCAATGTCAATGATGTAATCAAAAATGAAATTTCTGATTTCTTTCCACTTTTTGCGTTTGAAAAAATGAACTTGAAATTTTTAAAAGAATTATTTGGTAAAAGTTTTTTTTCGACTTTTTTAAATTTGTTCTTAAAGGAGGAGACCCCCTGTAAATAAATTTTTGTCCCTTTTATTCGTTGGAGGTCCCAACACGAAAGGTTTAAAAACTCCAAATCGAACAATTCTGATGACATTTCCTTTCATAACTATTTTTTCTGATTTCTAAATGGTATCAACTTAAAAAAATGGTTGGATAAAAGCTGAGTTTCAACTAATTCTCGAAAATTCATGGATTTGTACATAAAAGCAGAATCTCAGCTTGTATCCAACTATTTTTTAAAGTTCATACCATTTTGGAATCAGAAAAAATAGTTATGGAAGAAAATGTCATCACAATTCTTCGATATGGAGTTTTTAAAATTTTCGGTTTGGGACCACCAATGAATAAAAGGGACAAAAATTTATTTACATTGGGTCTCCTCCTTTAAAGGTTCTATCATTTGCTGCTTTTTTTGATTTTGCAAGAAAGTTCTCGAAGCTGAAAGAAATTGAAATTCAGTGATTTTCGCTTTTCCCTAGTGTTAAAAAAGTTGAAAAAGTTCCTGGTTTTCAATATCTTTCAGCTTTGCGAATTTTCCTACAAAATCATAAAATGCAGCAAATGCAACATCTCAGCTTGTATCCAATGTTTTTTCAGTTCCACGTTGCTTCATTTTTTCTTCCCCTAATGTTTTGAACCAAATTTTGGATGCAAGTTCTTCAAAGCCGGAGTATAAAGGTTTTAAAAGATTTATACAATTAATAAAATATAATTATATAAATTTTTTAGTTACCGTAACAAACTCACATGGCCAAAAATTACATGGAAATTATATAAGTGATGAAACTGTAATTCAAAATATTAAATCTTTAAAAAACTGCAAAAATATTCTCAGTTGTAAAAATGACTTTATCTGCTGGAATGCACGTTTTAAACGTCCATCATCCCCAAGTCCATTGAAGAAAAGAGTAGCCATAAAATGGTATTTAATATATTTTGCCGGTGGAGATATTGGTATTACTTGTAAAATCAATAAAAGCCATTATTTACTTGCTGAAATGATTCCAGGCGAGAATGGCTTTTCTTTGACAGAAGGCTGCAAAATTGAAATTGAATAAATCTTTTTTCGTTTTATGCTTAATTTTTTTGTTTGTTTTTGTGTAAAAACATGTTAAAGATGGAAAATTCAAAATTTCATTAGCTTTAAGTACTGTAGAAACAATGAAAGGTTGTGAATGGTATTTACTTTCTAAAAATGACAAAACTTTTTTAGCTAAAAAAATACAGTGCTCCTCTTAAATTTTGAGCCACCCCAGAATATGCAGATATTGAGATTATGAGTAAAGATAAAAACATATGGATTTCAGATTCGGATTCAGCATGCCAAAAAACCTATGAACCCCCCATATTACCTAAAACGCCCTTCTGGTAATATTTCTACAGTAATAAATGTTAAAAATTGCTTGCTCTTAAATATAGAGCCACCTATGAAAAAATTTGCATACGACATGATATGAAAAAACTGGCTATCAGGGGTTGTTAAACATGCTTATTTTAGCTCATCTGTAAAGAAAAAATCAAAAAATCTCTATTGGCATCAACTTGGCACCATGTTGAAAATGGCATTTTTGCCATTTTCGGCACTTTTTGAGTGCTCACCAAATGGCACAAAAGTGAGTTTGGTAAAAATTACCAACTCTATTTTGTAGACCTATATATTGCTAACAAATCCCCAAAGTTTCATAGCTCAATCTTATCTAGTCTTCGTTAACCGTAATTTCAAAGTAACTGCAAAACGTCAAAAAACATAAAATTTTGCTCAAAAAAGCAGAAAAATGCCGAAGGTCTAGATTTTCAAAATTTTGGGTTTTTTCGCATACTGAATCCGAATTTGAAATCCATATGTTTTTATCTTTACTCATAATCTCAATATCTGCATATTCTAAATTTAACTGTATTTTTTTAGCAAATTTGCAGATTTGAATCGAAAGATTGAAGATGATTCTCAATTTATTTGTTTTTTTTTTTGCTTTTAATAACCAAACACTGAATATTAAATCAAAAGAAGGCAAATATTTTGTAAAAAAGAATTAGTGAATCATTTATATTAGCATGCTAACATTTTTGCAATGTATTCCTTCTTTGCCTTCGTTGGCGGAGTATTACATTTTTCCCCAATATATGAGCAACTAAATTAGCCTTTCTCCCTTTGTTTTCTCTTTTTCCGACCTCTCTTTTATATCTTTTCCCCCGTTGCCTCTGACAGATATATTTCTATATCTTTCTTGTTTATTGATATTTAATAAATATTCTTTGTTTTTTGTTGTGTGCTTTCACAGTTACAACTATTCTCTAAAAGAATTTAATCACTTTTTAATAAAAGTTTAATAGAAAAATAATTTTACGGTTCATACTTTTTATTCGCCATTTTATTATTTTCATTTTCTAATCATTTACTGGACTTTATTATTTTAAATTCAAAAAAATTTTTTGTCTCAAAAATGGATAATGTTTTTCATGAACAAGATTTTATAAACGGCTACTTTGATGTAATTTTTCATGTTGAAGGAAAAGTAAGTTTTTCTTTTTTAAAATACAATATTTCTAATTACATTAATTTATTTATTTTAGGAACTATATGCACATCGTCTTGTGTTAGCTTTGGCTTCCAAAGTTTTCAAAGAGCAATTTGCTCAACATCAATCCCTGAATCCTCGTGAAATTCAAATCATTCAAATTGACGATTTTTCTTATGATGAATTTTATACTTTTATTGAATGCATTTATTTACATTCTGATGATTATGATGTTAAATTTGACCAAATTGAAGCTTTGCTTAAACTCGGAAAAATTTATGATAATTGTGACATTACTGATTGCTGTGAAATTCATTTGGAATCAAATTTGGATGTTGATGATGAAACAATTTTTAAATACATGGAACTTGCACACAAATATTCTCTGTCACACTTTGGTTCATATCTAGAAAGAGTTTTAAAGGAACGTGAAACGGCTTTAATCGAATTTGATGAATTTGTCAATCTTGAAAGATCCGCTATTAAAGCTTTTATTTTCTTCTTCATCAAGGAACATAAATTACAAGATAAGCTTTGTAAAATGGTATGATATATTTTTTATGTTTTATTTTTTATTTTTTATCTCAAATTTTCAGGTTTATAAGTGGGGAGAATATCAAGCAATGATTACTGATGAAATGATAGAAAAAGAAAAGAATGAACTTGTTTTAAATGAAATCAAAGATTTAATTCCTCTTTTGGAAATTGAAAAAATGAGTATCAAACTTTTGAACGATTTTTTTGGTAAATATTTTTTTGTTTTTAAAAATATTCTGTAGTTTTAAATGATTTTTTTTTTCAGTTAAAAACCTTTTTTCAAAAAACTCCTTTCATTTCTTTTTACGAAAAATTAAAAAGAAAATCTTCTATTTCTGTTGCATTTTTTTGATGAATCAAAGCTAGCATCAACTACAGTAACCCTATTTTGCAAAATAAAGACAGAAAAAAAGAAAAAAAATGACGCTCTTTTCCACAACGTTTTGTTTTCGAGCAAAATAATCGCTTAAACAACGAAAAAGATGTTGAAATATTTCATCATTTTTGCAGCCTTGCAGCTTTTTTCTGCAAAAACAATGAAGAAAAAAAGGTTTGCAAAACTTTTGGAAAAATTTCGTAGAAGAAATTTCGCAATGTCCAAATGTGTCTGGGAAAGCGGAAAAGGATCAAAGCTTTTGCAAAAATGAAACAATGGCAGCTTCGTTGAAATAAAAAACAAAGAAAACAATTGCGAAAAAGAAAAAGTGCTGGGAAAGCGGATATAAGGATGAATAATTTTTGAAGAGAGTGAATAATTAGAAAAATAATTTTTTATAAAGTACTGTAGCTCAATTTTTTCTTCGCAAGTTTACAACAAATTTTTTTAGTTTTCTTGTTTTAAAAGTTGAAAAAAATTATCAGTGAAAATTTTTATGATATGTCCATAAAAAATGTTGTATCCTATATGTAATAATGTGAGTATTTCTGCCCATCAGATGTGGCGTGATTAAGGTTGTTCATTTCCTGGGAAATGGAAAAAAGGTGGGAAATTTCCCGGAGTTACAGTGTTCCGAGCTACAATAATATGTTAAAAAAAAGCTTAACGACCTGCAAAAGGACTTTTTAATATTGAATATTTTTAGTGTTTTTATTGCATATTTAACCCATTTTTCATGTTAAATGCAAAATCGTTAAATATAACTGTAACATTTGAAATGGGAGTCATTTCCCGCAGAAAACCGGAAAACTTCCCGGGAATTTCCTTTGATGTTTGTTCGACAAAGGGAGATGTTAAAATGTTTTCGATCATGTCATATCTGGACATTCCCTTGCTACAGCATTGAAAAACTACGAAAACAACAGTTTTTAACAAACATTTTTTATATCTCATAATTTTAATTGTTTATTTTGTTTAAAAAAGAATTAAGTTTTATTAATTTGGCAAAATTAGATAATTATGAACATGAATTTTTTGATTTTTTTGCTGTCCAAATTGAATTTATTTTATCTTTAAAAACTAATATCAATAATACTGCTGTCGAGTTTTTTTTGTGAAAGGATCAGTTTTCCATCTATATAAATGCCTATTGAATTTGACAGTTTAATCATTATCTCGTTTTTTCCATTTGTGATAAGAGATTGTCCTGACGTCAACAAAAAGTTCAAAATTGTGAACCCGACACACTCTTTTTCCTTTGATCTATGCCTTGTTTTAAGGTTAAACCTAAGATTTGGCTTGACCTCACCCACCCATAAAAGTGCAGACGCCAGATCTAGACAATTCCTAAACACATCTAAAACTCTTTTTTTTAAATTTTGCTTGGACTTTTTTCAAAAATCTTCCATATTCTTATTTATGCAAAATACAGGGTGATTCAAGAAAAAGTCCGATTGTAAAATCCTTATAACTTTTTAAATTTTTAAGTTAAGAAAAAATTGATAGTACCATTGGACTCAGTATTGGTTACCATTTATAATTATCTAAAAAAATTTAAAAAATAAGAACTTTTTTTTTCGAATTTCACGTACTCCCCCCTGTGGAAAAAAATCATTTTTAGATCTGTTTCACCTTTTTTCACTTTTTTTCACTTTTTTTCATTCAGTGTGTTTTAACAATAGGAAATTTTGCATATTCTTTGTTTTCGAAGAGAGTGAATGAAAAAAAAAGTGAAAAAAGGTAAAACAGATCTAAAAATGATTTTTTTCCACAGGGGGGAGTACGTGAAATTCGAAAAAAAAAGTTCTTATTTTTTAAATTTTTTTAGATAATTATAAATGGTAACCAATACTGAGTCCAATGGTACTATCAATTTTTTCTTAACTTAAAAATTTAAAAAGTTATAAGGAGTTTACAATCGGACTTTTTCTTGAATCACCCTGTATTATTTCATCAACAAATTTGCAAATCATTTATTTCGAAATAATTTTTTTCGTGCCGCAGTTTTCCACTTTTTTTGCTCCGCCTTTCCCTATTTAAACACCAAATTTGATTTTTTTTTTTTGGATCGTAAGTAGAATAATGCTTTTTCCTTCCCAAAAACAGACAAAAGCTCCTCCTTCTTTTCGTTCATCCGTTTGTGCGAAAATTCAGAGTATTAAAGTTTCTTAATTTTCAACAAAATCTTTCAGTTTTTAGTTTTTGTCAAATTTTTATTTTGCCTTCTTCCCTCTTTTTTGTTCGGCGCGATTTTTTGTTGTTTCTGATTCAAAATTTTTAGGCCTGTTTTTTGCTGCTTACTGTAACTTTTTTGATGCTTTTTTAAGTTTTCGTTAGTCATTTCATTTTTTTAAAACGTTGTTTTGGCGGTGTTTCATAATGTTGCTTTTCCCATGTTCAAAAAATTTAGATTTGTCTTTCTTAGGTCTACGGTAGTTTTTATCCCCATACTTTTTTAATAGTATTCCAAAATATCAATTTTTTACCTTTTTTTTGAATACCATATTTTTTACAGTTTCATATTATTATGAATTTCGAGGTTGTGTTTAAATGTATCTCATTTATTTGTTCCGTTTCGATATATCAATTTCTTAGTTATGCAAATTTGTTTTTTTAATCTTTAGAAATGACAACAAAAGATAATCTCTTATCTTCGCCTAAGGGCAACAAATCTTTTGTCAATCAAAAATCCTCCACTGATAATGGAAGCCGATTTTCAAATTTCAATTTAAATCAAAGCAATCATAAATGCTTGAATCTTTCATCTGTTCATTCTGAAAGCAAATCAAATAAATCCAAAAATTCCGGTAAAAATAAAAAATAGCGCATGCAGTTCTTAGAGACTAATAAATTACCTTAGGGGCATGGAATTTACTAAATAAAGTCAGAAAAAACTTTTAGGTTTTTTTAAATTTCAATTTTTAAAGGTGATCAGAAAACAAACTGATAGTTATTTCAAAAGTTGAATATTGACTCTCACTTACAGTAATCAAACATATAATAAAAAGCGGTTTTTGTATTTTTTTATCCCGGATTTTCAGGTTGTGCAGAATAAGCCTGACAATCAGGGTCTTTTTCTCGAGGAAAATTTATTCAAATTATTTTTTGTTTTGAGACCTTAAAAGTAAAATACGTAAACTGCCGCTTCTTTTAAAAAGAAATAATGTTTGATTACTATAAGAGGCCCTCAACATTCTACTTTTGCATTCAAAAAAAAACTGTAAAAATTCTTTTTTATGAAGTACAAGACATATTTTTACTTAATTTTTTTACAGCTTTGTGTCCATTTTCAAATCCCCTTTCTTTCAATAACCAACATGTGTTTCTTAATTTTCTGAAAAAAATCAAAGTTTTAACACAATACAATACGTTAAATAATATCATTCTGGTTATTTATATCAAAAAAAACTAAATAAAATTCCCCCAAGAATGTTTAATCTTAAAATCAATGATTAAAAAACTGAAGAGAAAAGGTCACAGAACTGCAGCACTAATTCCACCAGATCTTTTTGTTGGTTCTAAAAATCTTGGAGATTCTGGAAATTCATGGAAAAATTCAAAAAATAATTTTGGTTCAACAACTTCAAAAAATTTATCAAATTATTTTCAAAATGAAACAACTGAAAAAGATGAAGAAAATCAAAAACGTTGGAAGAATTCTGGAGGAAATTCAAGCACCAAAAATGCCAGCACTTTATCCCTTCATATTGCTGCTTATGAAAATTCAATTGATACTTCTTCAAATGAAACTGGAAATTCAATGCCAAAATTCAAAGATTCAAAAATTCTTGCAAAAAGTTTGAGCAGTTCAACAAAGTTTCAAGTAAGTTAAAACTTATTTTGGCGGTTTGCATCCTTGTTAATTTTTTTGGTCTCGTAATGAAAATTGATTAAAAAAGAGATTTGCCTGGATAGATGTCCCTTATGTCAGGTTCGTATTGCACAAACGTGAAAACCAGGGATTAAAAAAAAAAGTAAACTACCGTTTTTTTTAAACAAAAAAATTTTTTTTAGGACAACTTTGAATTTCCTCGTCAAAATGAAGAAAGCAATTCAAATGAACCAGAAATTATGCAATTTGCTGCATCACAAACATTGATCAATCCCAATGAAAGTGCTTCATCAAATACAAATTCAGAAGTTCCTCCATCAGATTCAACTTCAGTAAGTTTGTAGGTCTGAATAAAATATTAAAAAATTCAAATGAGTTTTTACTTCTTTTTATCATTTTATTTTTTTGACCTTTTTTCTTTTTTGGGGATATGTGACGGTGTTAGACAGATTTCTGCTCAGTTTTTCTTTGATTTACTGAACAATTTGATATAAGATAGAAAAGTTTTTATTAAAATTGTTTAAATTTTAATACTAGGGCTATACTAAACGGTGGATGGACTTTGTAAATTTACATTATTTTTTGTTTTTCAAATAATGTATATTATGTTATTTTGATAATTTTAATTAATGATTTAAAAAATTTAAACATGTTCATTTTTTTTCTCTTTGCCTACTTTATTTTTTTTTTAAGTTTTGTCTCTTTTAACTATCATATTGTAAGTGCAACTTTGTGTATTTAAAACTTCCCTTTCTTTTTCTCGTTTCAGAATACTCCAAACATTGATCAAACAAAAACTGCAAGATTTAATTTTAATGGAAATATCAAACCTCTTCAAGTTGCTGCGCTTACTCCTACAATGATTGTAAGAATTTTTCGACTTGAAGATACTTCTTTATGTTTGACAGATGATCAAGGAAATCCTTATATGCCAGAAGGTGATAAGTTTTCTCCAGCTTTGAAACCAAACAAACTTTATGAAGTTCATGGTATTGAATCGGTCTCTTCTTCGAAAGAAACTAAACTCGCTCTACAAACAATGAATGATGACTTAAAAGTAATTCAAGGAAATTGTCATTTCGTAAGTCTTAATTTAAAAAAGTACATATTTTCGGAAGCACGAAATTTCCTTAAAAATTGACATGAGTGAGAAAAGTTACAAAATGAAATGCATTTAAAACTACCCTAATTTTTTTCTCATAATTCCATATCCAGTAAATTTCATATCGTAGCTGCCTTTTCAAAAGTCTTGTTTAGGATCTTGTGGAAGGTGTTATTACAAATTGCAAAGATATGAATGAAAGTGCAAATATGTTGTTCCATGGACCTCAAGCAGTTGTTATGGTTCAACGCTTAGCAATTTTGGCTGTATGTGCACCTGATCCAACTTTGGATGTTGAAACACTTGATCCTAAAATCAAAGCAAGATTAGCTGATCCTGGTTCTTTTCGTGCTTCATTATTACATGTTGCAAATGAAATGTGCTCAGCTTTTCGAGATGCTGATACAGCAATGAAAAGAATTCGTGGATGCTTAACTGATCTTCCTGATTATTTCACTCGTGTTTTGGAAATCATTGGACAGGTGAGTTTCAAAAGCATTATCAAGAAACATTTTGTAATCTAAACCCAGTAATGTATTTTCAGATGGATGATGCAAAAGCTCAAAAACTTCTTTGTCGACTTACTGATCAAATTAAAAATTCTTCTGATACTTGCAGTAAAATGGCTGCATCTGCAAAACAAAAGTTTGATGAAGTAATTTTGAGTATCGATGCATTAAGCGTTGCTGCATGTTCAAGCAAAACTGTGAATGATCGTGAAAAAGAAGAATTGAAAAAATTAAAAAAGGAAATAACAATAAAAAAAGAACAAACGGAAATTGCCAAGAATGAACTTGAAAGAGAAGCAAAAGAAGCTCAGGAAATGGCAAAAGAAGCTTTGAAAGAATATCGGGTATGTAAATATCTTTTTTTTAAATTAATAAATAGCATGTAATTTTTTAAATGTTTAAAAATTTTGAAATACAAATTGTTACATTACCAATTTTTGCAGGAACAAATGAATGAAGAAACAGGATTTGGAAAATTGTTCCTTGCAACATTCGCAGATGGAGTTATGGATGCTGTAAAGCTTGGCGTACATTTTAGCCCTGCAAGTCTTGTTGCAACTACTGTAAGCGCAGCTGTAAATTCCTTGAATTCAATAAATAATGAAAAACCTAAATATTCAAATACAATGAATCTTGGAGCTGTAAGTTTTGCTAATAATCCTGAACAAAAAATAATTTAAAGTTCCGATTCTTTATATTATATTCCCATTCAGCACTTCTCTTTTTAATTCCTTTTTACACGATAAATTAGTTTTATTTCAGGAAAAAGGTCTTATTCAATGTCTTGAAAAAATTGGAACAAGTTTGTCTGATCCTGCAAGTTTGAATGAAGAAATTTTACTCGATTATATTTCATCATTAAAAGATTTCCAAAAATATTCGGCGGCAACAGAAGAAGGAAAAACTGCTTTTATTCTTGCAAAGCGGGTTGAAAAGTTTTTAATCAAATTTAAAAATTCATGGATAAAAAATGGAATTGAAAATAGTAAAATGAAAGGTGATCTTTATTCAATTAAAAATTCACTTCGTAACACAATTAATTCAATTACTCTTGCACATGAACAAATGCAAAAGGATAAAGCTGCTGCATATGGTTACAGAGGACAATTGATTCAAGCAGAAAGTGTTAGTTTTGACGGGGATTTAATTGTAATATTTCAATAGAAAAACATTTTTAGGAAAGGATTAAATCTGCTCATGATCATTTAACTGTGGCTGAAGTAAAAGCAGAAGCTCGTCGAAAAGAACTTAATGAAAGCCGAAAAGAATTAACTGAACTTATTTGCAAGCTTCAATCAGTTGATACAAATACTGTAGAACTTACTGAAATTATTCAATATCTTCGAATGGGAATGGAATATCTTGGAAAGGTTAAGAGAAATTGGGAACGTCTTGCAGAATTTTTTGGTAACATTCAAATTATTGTTGATGAAAATCTTACAAAAAATGTTCAAATTTTCCTTCAAGAAGCTCGAGTAAGCATTTTATTAAATTTTTTGAACAATAATAATCTTCGGACATTTAGGATCCCCTCTCCCGTACACTTATGTTCCAATCTGCTCTTAAAGCTACTGGTTACTGTATTCAAGTGTCAAATGTTGCAAGTATTTATAGTGCAGTTTCTGGAAAATATATTATGCCAATTATTAGTAGCATTGGAGAAGAATTAGCATTAGAACCACAAGCAGCAAGAGTAAGCTTTTTCTCTAAACTGACACAATATTCGTAAGTTCTAAAACTCAGAACTTATATTTATCATATTCTTAAATTTGTAAAACATTTTTCGAATTTGCAATCAGGATTGCAACTAAAATCCTTATTGTTAGGGACGTCAGGTATTTTTTCGAAATTTTCAAAGCCCCCTCCCTCTCGGTCAGATGTTTTCCTTTGATCTTTGCCACTTTTAATATGAGGGTCAGATTTTGGCTTACCGTCTCCCTCCGCTAAGACACCCTACGTCAGATCTGGATAATCCCTTAACGCCTAAAAAAATTAAAGCGTTTTGAGTTGAATTTTCAAACCATGGAATTTTTATAACACTATATGCTTTTACAGCGAAAACATCCTGAAATTGCATCTGTTTTTGTTGAAATGGAACAAGGTGTTACTGAATTAATTGAAAAGAAGAAACGTGAAGTCGAAGATCGTTTCCAACATCAAATGGAAAGCTATGGTCGAAGCATGGCAAAGTCAGTTAAAGTTGGAAGTATTGCAGCTGCAAAAGCAATTCAAAATTAAAATTTCTTATTTTTTTGATTGTATTTTTAATTGGGTTTGTTAGTTTTTTGATGTCACTTTTTGGTTGTTCGTTTTATATATTTTTGTTTATATATTTATAAAATGTTAAAATTTACATTATCAGTTAATTTTTGCAAAAAATTACATGAATAGTGTCGCATTTTTAACACTAAAAATCGTATATTCTGATTTTTTTCGATATAAAGCGTGAAAAACTAAAAGTATTTAAAACTTGTTGAAAAAATGCCAAACAAGGCATTTTTTGTAAATTTTTTTTTACAAAAACAACCTTTCCTATACTTTAAGGGCACTTTTGTAAATTTTTGAGATTGTAAAGCCAAACAAGGCAAAAAATGTAAATTTCATTTACATAAACAGGCTTTCTTTAAAGAGAAGCTAAAAAGTGTAAAAAATATTTACAAAAACAAGCATTCCGTCGAAGTATGCCAAAAAATGTAAAAATAATTTACAAAAAGAAGGATGGTAGAGAACAAAGGTGTTTTGTGTAACTGTATTTACAAAAAAGCATCATGCATTTTTGTAAATGACGATTTACAAAAAAGCATCATGCATTTTTGTAAATGAAGATTTACAAAAACGCATCATGCATTTTTGTAAATGAAGATTTACAAAAATGTATGATGCGTTTTTGTAAATCGTCATTTACAAAAATGCATGATGCTTTTTTGTAAATGCAGTTACATAAAATGATGTGATTTGATTATAACCCTATTTTTGTAAATTTTTTTTACAAAACAAGGGTTTGTAGCAGTTTAACCCAGTTCTTGTAAATTTTATTTACAAATAGAGGGTTTATGTGGTTTTTGGCTTGTTTTTGTAAATTTCATTTACAAAAATGCCCTTTACTGAAGTTGCCCTGAAATATTGTAAATTTTTTGGATGGTTACAGGTTTGGCATTCAAATTTACAAAAAATGCCTTATTTGGAAATTTTTTTTCAAGTTTCAAATACTTTTAGTTTTTCACGCTTTATATGCAAAACCCTGACGATTAAACAAAAAAAAGGAATAAAAAAAACGACTCATCTTGCTTGCAATTCAAAAAAAGAAAAATACTGTCTCTTTTGAAATAGAAATTGATATTCATGAATTCATATTTTACAGTATTTTTAAATTTGGTGAAACCAAGCTTCCACAAAAATAGAGATTCTAGAGAGGAATAATCTTGGTATTACCGTCACATATCCCCAAAACTAAGAATAAAATTGTGAAAACTACAAATAAAAGTATATAAAAATGAACAATGTTCTTTTGCTATTAAAATTAAAATTTTAAGACTTCAGCATGCACGGATTTTGCACAGAAAACGGAGACAGATATTATAACCTATAATCAAAAATTTGAAGATTTGATGAAAGCTTTTCAAAATCAAGGGGAACAAATTGGAATTTTTGCAGAACAATTTTATTGCGTTAGTTTTTTTCAAACAGCTTGATTGGTAAAAAATAGTTTTTTTAGCTTTTTCAAAATTTTTATAATATGTGCAGCAGTAATGCGAAAATCGTTAAAGATATTGCAATGATGCGGGAACAATTATTAACTCATTTAAATGATGTAACATTCTTCAATGTTACAATTCAAGATACTTCTCTTCGTGTTGTTGGATGCTTAACCCGTTTCGAAAGAGGGATTAAAAAGCTTGAAGAAGATAAATTAAAAAGTGAAAAAATTCATGAAACTTTACAAGAAAACATGAAATCAGCAAAAGAAAAGAATCAATCTGTATGAAATTTTACTTTTAGTTTTAAACACAAAACCTTTCTTGTTCAAATTTTTAACACTGTGAATTTTTTTTTCCTGTTTCTTTTTGGGAATTAAGCGGGTAAAGAAAAAACTTTTGTGATTATTTCTATAATTACAGTAATACTATAAAACCATTTTTATTTTTATTTTGGAACAACCGAAAGTTATTGAAATTTGATAATTTCAATATTTAAAACATCTATTTCTTTAAGTTTTATCTGATAAAAATACATTGATATTCATTGAATATAAACTAATAATAAATCTTCTCAAATTTAAAATTTAGTTGCAACATGAAAGAGATGAATTCGAAAAAGAAGCCAACAAAATGCAAAAACAAAAAGATGATCAACGAATTTTAATATGGGTTCCAGTTGTTGGATGGGCTGCTTTGGGGGTTATTGAAATTGTTGACTGTGTCGGTACCTTTAATGATAAACTTCAAAGAAAAAAAGACGCAATTAAAGAATGGGATGCAAAAATTTCAAATATTGAAAGTATACTAACAAACATATTTGTTTAAAGAAGTAAAAAAAATTTTCAGATGAAATCAGAAATTCTCAAATGCAAATTTTTGAAAAACTTAAAGAAATTGAAAAATGCAAACTTGAACGCCAGCAAGCTCAAGATGATCAATTACAACTTCGTCAAAAGCAAAAAATTATAAATGATTGGTTGAGAACTTTGAATTCATGGCTTGATATTTTGACAACTTTGGAACCAAATGCTGAAAGAATTGAACGCAATATTGGATTTAGTGAAATTGCTCTTCAAAATGCAATTCAAGATTTTAAAAATGATATTTTTGAAACAAAAAAACTTGCTTATACAACAAATGTTTCTGGTCCCCCCTAAACCAAATACCTCGACATTTCAGTTTCACGTCTTTTTAATTTCTGTTTAAACATCAGATTTTTCTTTTACATTTTTTTTGATCGAGATCATCATAGAAAATAAACTATTGTTAAATTAATTAATTAGTCAATTTATTATTCAAAGTGAGATGCTTAATTAGTAGAGTAGTAAACATCACACGTATCCTTCACCAAGTTTATCTGAACTACTATTTAAAAAATAAGGTACATTATAACTAGCTACAGGCACAGTTTTTTAAAGGTTTATAAACCTTTAAAAAACTGTGCCGGTAGCTAGTTAAAATGTAACTAAACGCTTAGTTAAAAATATAATTTTGATACCAAAAAGTGCAGATTTTTTATGATTAATAATTTTTAAAACAATTAAAAGTAAAAGATAGTACTGATAAAAAAGATAATTGATAAAAAAATAATCCGAAAACTTTTTTTTTCCAGTCTGGGAACACTTTTTTTCCTTCTTTGTGTTGCATGCACAAATCAAATTTTTCAACATTGAAAATATAAATATATTGTGTTAAAAAACGCCAATAAAGGGAAGAAACACAGATTTTTTTGCTTAAAAAATCAGTTTTTTAAATAAAATTACCCTTCGGGTAATTTTTGTGAGTTATTCATTAGATTCAGGGGATGCAGTACTGGCGCGCACGTAGCTAATTATAATCTTATAACAGGCCTTGTGTTCTTAAAATGACAAAAAATGATAATCTCAAAGTTGCAACTTATGTGAAATCTTTTTTATTAAAATTAACACATAATTGAGAACATCAAAAAACCGGTGGTTATTTGAAAAGAAAAAAACACTGCCTTTCGGGAACAATTTGTTGTTTTTTTTGACTTTTATCTTTTTAAAATTCAACATTACATTGTTCAAGATGCGTAAAAACGATTAGCAAAAAACGCGGGAAAAAATATTTTTGTTCTCTAAAACGTCTAAATGAAAAGTATTGATTGATTAGGTTTTGTTAGAATAAAAACAAAAATTCTTCTTTTTTTTCTTTTTTTCTGTCTCTCAATTGAGATTTGTTTGAATATTTTATTTTAAAAAAATATACCAAAAAATGAGGCAAATTTTTAAAATACCAGACGCAGCGCGCCCCGAAGGGGCGCGCTGCGGCTGTTTAGGATCCTAAACTTCCCTACCTTTCTACCCCTAAAAATCGATTTTCGTCAGTTTTGATCGTAGAGCTATGAAATTTGGCAGGTATGTAGAGAAAAAAATCGCATTTGATAATTTTTTGGGTTTGACCCCCCAGACCCCCTAGGACCCGAGATATGCCCCGAAAACGCCCGGACGAGTTCGAATTTCGATGTTCCCGGTATGTAGGACGTATGAGAGGTACTGGAATGAATCGGGCGTGGTCTAAATAGTACTAAACGACTTTTGGTTTGTCCCGGACGGTTCATTTTTGACCCCGGGGGACCACTTTTTCTTTAAAAAAACGGGGTTTTGCGGGGTTTCGAGATTTTTTGTCAAGTACGAGTTTAGATAAGTATTGGAATCGATAGCCCGTAATTAGTTACATATAAATCGACACCGGGTTTACTGTTTTATCTTCATTTTTGACCCCGGGGGACCACTTTTTCTATAAAAAAAACGGGGTTTTGCGGGGTTTCGAGATTTTTTGTCAAGTACGAGTTTAGATAAGTATTGGAATCGATAGCCCGTAATTAGTTACATATAAATTGACATCGGGTTCACTGATATATCTTCATTTTTGACCCCGGGGGACCACTTTTTCTTTAAAAAAACGGGGTTTTGCGGGGTTTCGAGATTTTTTGTTGAGTACGAGGTTAGATAAATATTTCACCGTCGTCTGTGATATGTGTTACGTGCAGATTTGCTTGTCATTCGTTATCCTAGTCATTGGGTTGAAGGCGGAATAATGAGCCCCGGCCCGAAGGGCCGGGTCTCATTTCCTTCTGCTATGCCAAAAACTGTAAGAAACAAAATTACTGTAACTATTACATCATACATGTTAAACCAAAACTATTTTAACAAATCAATTGTTATATCATTTAATATTGAATAATTATTTAAAATTAATAAAATCCCCTTTTTTCTCAAAAAAACAACAACAATCAATAATAACAAAAGTAACTTTATCAAATTCATAGTTCTTACAAATCGTTTAACTCATTTTTAGTGCTTCGCAGCAGACGGCTCAGGAGACTAGCCAACGGGGAAACAATAATTAAAAATTATAACAAATACGGCTGTTGCAATGTTAGACGTGGAAAGAGATTAAAGGTTGCAGACGGGATTGGCTTACTGTAAGACGGGAAAAGAGATTAAAGAGAGATTTCTGAATCGGCTGTAAGACGGGAAGCGACATTAATTTTATTTTGAGAGACTACCGTACAACAGCCATCGCCCTCTTCCATAATTCAAACATCATCATTCAGCCCTCCAATATTCATGTATATCCAATTTGAATTTACGAAACTTTATTTAAATTCAATTATTCAAAATACTTTATGTTTTTACTATAAAATGACTTTAACCAATACAATAAAAAATTAAGTAACTATAAATTTAAAAAATTTAGCAGTGTTTTCGTGCCGCCGGCGGTGGTAATCCGAAAAGTTCAAAGAGATTTGCCTATGTTCGCTGGAAACAGGTAAATAGTGAGACTTGTATAAATATTCTTTGAATTCGCGGCGCGGCGATCATCAACATGTCTGCTTTTTATTTCTTGCAGAGGGCGATGGCTGTTGTACGGTAGTCTCTCAAAATAAAATTAATGTCGCTTCCCGTATTACAGCCGATCTCTTCTTTAATCTCCTTTCCCGTCTTACAGTAAGCCAATCCCGTCTGCAACCTTTAATCTCTTTTCCCGTCTTACATTGCAACAGCCGTATTTGTTATAATTTTTAATTATTGTTTCCCCGTTGGCTAGTTTAAAAATTACTGAACGATAGGGGTTTCATGATATTAAAAAATTTTTGATTCTAATCTAAAAAAATCATTAGAAAAAATAAATAAAAAAAGTTGGTTATTTGCGTCTCAAAGAAGGAAAGAAAAATTAAAGTCACCAAAGCATTTGTCAAAAAGGAGCTTGCACAAAAGTTGAAGGAAACAAATTTTTAAAAACTAAGTCTGGCAATTTTTACAGCTTTTTTTCTTTCTTTTCTCAGATGAAGATTTTGGGAATATTTCATTTTTGAAAACAAAATGAGACAAATGGTAAAAATAAATGATTTATTTTATTTGAATTAGCATCATCTTGTACCATTTTTCACTATAACGTCAATCATGCATCTCTTTATGGTGCGAAAAATAACACAAAAGCAAATAAAGTAGTAAAAAGTGGTGTTCATTACGCTTTTGAAAGAGGACAACAAAATAACAAGTGACTGATTTGACGTAGTTGTTGAAATAGGAAAAAACCACTTTCAAAACTCTGAAATAAAAAAACTGTAACTTATACATGTATTACATTTTAAAAATATTTTTTGGGTTTATTTCATTCTAAAAGATATTTTACTGTCATGTTTCTTCCGGTTTTAATCAAAATATACCCAAAAAAATTGTTTTATAAATATTTTATATTCTTATTTGCTTTTTCTTTAAAAGAAAAATCGTTCCAAAATTTGATTAGGATTTTTTCCAATCCACACCAGGGATGAGAAATACGGCCGGCCAGCCGCGGCCCGGCCGGCTTACTTTTTCAGGCCGCGAGGCCGGCCGGGCCGCCATGATCGGCCGTGCGGCCGGCCGCAAAAAAATACAGTTACAAAAACTAATGGTTTGATGATTGCTAAAAGATTTTAAAAGTTATAAATCTAAAGGTTTTTTACTTTAAATCGTTTTTCTTTGATGTCAAATGCCAAAATGTAAATATATTGTTAAATTTCATGTTGGAAAAAGTGGGAAAAAAATAAAATGGCTAAAATTTTAAGCAAAAAAATTAGTATTGGAAAAACACGGCCGGCCGCGGCCGGCCGCAGGCCGGCCGGCCAAAAATTTTAGGCCGTGAGGCCGGCCCGGCCGTTTTTTCGGCCGTATTTCTCATGCTTGATCCACACTTATAAAAGTGAGCGGAATTTAATGTTTACCTCAAACTTGGGTAATTAAACCAAAGAAAAAATGGTTAAATAAATATTTATTGAAAGAAAAAATGAACGAAAACTGTAGTGGGGGTTTTTGAAACATTGAAAAAAATACTGCAACTTGGGAAGGGACACGAGAGAAAACATAAAATTTCATTTAACTTTAGAGAAAGAAAAGAAAGATAACAGCCGAGTCAGACGACAAAGACCGACGCATCAACTTGATGAAGGAAGGACGCATATAAAAGCTAAAAAAACGGACACAAATAAAAATTGAATGTTTTTTCTTTTTTCCATTTCTCTCAAACGATGATTTTTTGAATATTCAATTTAAAAAACACAAATAATTGTTAAAATAATTGATTGAAGAATTTTAATTTTATCAAAATAACAAACAAATTTATGATTTTTCCTTTATGTGCTTTAATAAAAAGATCAAGGATTTTATTTAATTCACCTTTTTAAATTAAAAGATGTACAAATCGGAACCATGGGGAACTTAAAAAAGATAGTTTAACAATGTTAAAGCAAAATGTTAAACACACAATGACAAACAAAATTTTGCAATAACATGATTTTAGTTTGTTTAAAACAAATAAAAGGGGAAGGAATTCTGCAGATTTCTGCTTTGATGCCATTATAAAAATTTGAATATACATATTTGTAAAAGTACACAGTACTCCGGTTTTATTTTTGTTGTGTTATATTTTTATGTAATCACAGATGGATGTTTTGATGCAACTAATAATTAATAATTTTAAACTTATTCTTGATTTTATAATGGCTGTTAAATGACTTATAATTTTGCATCATTTCTTTCTCCATGTTTTTTGTTGTTATTTTTTTGTATTTTGTTTACACCTTCGACCCTCTTTCCATCAATTAACAAACTGTGTTAGACGCTTTTTGAAATGGCTCTCTTTTTAAATAAACACCAAAAAATGAAATTATTCATTTTCAGGGAAAAAAGAAAAATCGACGAGGACTTTTGTAGATATTGAATGAAGGAAGGCACAGCGGTCTAAAAGTTGCTTTTTAACTTTTTGCCAAAAAAATTTTTTTTCGAAAAAACGATCCATTTTGTTTTTGATGGCATTTAATTTGCATTAATTTTTTAAATGTTTTTTGTGTTTCTAGGGTTAAAAAACATGCTAAATTCGTTAAAACGATATATAATTTACCATATAACAGTGATTTCATGTGTTTTTGGGGCGATTTAAAAATGCAGAAGCAAAAAAATACACCATTATCTCCGACATCAAGATATAAGCGAAAATCAGCAACCATCATATTGAGTTGAATGGAATTGCTATTGATTGTAATCCATTATAGATGATAAAATAAAGATGTTTAATAGTTGTTTTGAGCAAAGAGTATTGAATACAACAAAAATAAATGATGTTGGGGTACTTAAATACAGTACAAAACTTCATTTTGATGCCATTTTACTTTTCAAAGACAAAAAAAAATTCTGTCTGTCCGATTTAATAAATTGATCATGCTGATCATTCTGGACGGAAAAGTAAGGAAGAATTATTAGAATTTTATAAAGTTTTGGTACTTTTAAATATAGGTCATTTTTTAAATCGCCCCAAAAACACATGAAATCACTGTTATATGGTAAATTATATATCGTTTTAACGAATTTAGCATGTTTTTTAACCCTAGAAACACAAAAAACATTTAAAAAATTAATGCAAATTAAATGCCATCAAAAACAAAATGGATCGTTTTTTCGAAAAAAAATTTTTTTGGCAAAAAGTTAAAAAGCAACTTTTAGACCGCTGTAGGAAGGTCGCATACGCGGTGTGTTGATACATCCAGTCACTTTTTTTTATCGCCTGCTTGTTTTCCATATTAAATTTTCAAACAAAGATTTTGAGAGAACCACGCTATCTAAACGAATTCTGTAAAAACACAAAAAAAGGTTATGCTTATATTATTCGATTTGTGTCGAGAAAATAAAAAAAATGTGATTCAGAATCCTCAGGATTCTGATTTCAATACAAAACTCTTACAAAATGCATGCGCAATTTTGTATAATTTTTGTGCATGCATGCGCAATAGTTTCATTTTGCCAAAAAAAGATTTTCTCTGCATTTTTACAAAGAAAAAAACAAAGATTCTGAATCCTGCAAATTCTGAATCTTCTTTTTTTGGTTTTAGTGGTGACATCCAATAACATTACTATAATCTTTTTTTCTGTTTTTACAGAATTCGTTTAGCTTATCTCAATTGTTCAGAAAAAAGTTTAAAAAATTTAGTATGGAAAACCTAGCACACGATGAAAAAAGTCATTTCACTGTTCAACCCACTGTGGGAAAGAAAAGAAAAATCGACGAGGACCCTTGTAGATTTTGAATGGAGGAAGGTCGCATACGAAACTGGAAGAAAATAAACATTGACAAAAAATGAAGTGGATTGTTTGTAGTTTTTTCATTTTTTGCTTTTCTATCAAATGCTGATTTTTTGAATATTTTATTTTTAAGAAGAGAAAAATAACAAATAGTTTTTTTTATAACAGAGTTGATACATAAAGGCTATTAAAAAACTCTTTCATAAAATTGCGATGACTCATAAATAATTAAGTCAAAATTATATTTTTCATGTCCATTAATCAATGAATAAAGAGAACTTCTTCTGAAAGAGTCATGGCATTAAAATATCTTCAAAAAAACCGCGTCGAAAATTCTACAAAAAATAATTTGCAGCTAACAGTTATTGATTAATTTTCATTTTTTCTTCTTTCGTTACTTCAGATACTGTCAAAGAATAAGAAATTTTTATGTTTCATTTAAAAACAGTTTTCGAAATTGCGGTCGATTGCGGCATTGAGATTCACGGCCGCATAGAGCAAAAAAAGGTCTAAGCAGATAAAGGATTTTTTTAAAGCACACGTTGGCTAGGTCTAACCGGGCTCATTTCCTGTCTTACAAATCATTATTCTGTCATATTTTCTTTGATTTTTTTATTTTCAAAACATCACAAAATTTTTGAAAAAGTACAGTACACCTCTTTTTTTTATAACGGTTTGATTATTTGCTTTTTCATGAAAAAAATGTTCCAACATTTATTTAAGATATTTTTATATGAATTTAATCTGTGCTAGTCGCTCTTTGAAATTGTTGTATTTTTAATGTGAATGAAAGAAAACGTAAAAAAACATTGTTCATTGCTTTTTTGAAGAAAGAACAGAAAAATTGATGGGGTGCGAAAATACTGAATGGAGGAGACGAAAGTGAAAAAAATCAAACATTAAATTAAAATTGACAGAACTTTTGTTGCAAAAATTTTGTTATTACTTTTTATATTTCCTTTCTGACAAAGATTTTTTAAATATTTTATTAAAAAAAGTAACAAAAGACTAAATCATTAAAATCATTGATTGATTTACCCCAAACATGTCCGATTTCCCGTTTTTGTACTGTAATGATACAATCAAGCATTTTCTGAATCCAACATTTAAAATTTGTTGATAAATTAATTTTACCGATGTTGCGTAAAAAACTGATAAAATTTATTCATCGTAAAACCGAAATTAACAGATTTACATAAAAAGTTTAAATAAAATATTAACCTATAAAACTATTCAAAAAATTGCATTCCATTTGTTTAAAATTAATTTGAATACGAAATTCTGGCATGTTTTCTTTGATGCTATTATTAAAGTTTGAATATATATATTTGTAATGTCTTACAGTATTCTACTTTTGTATGTTTTTTTGTGGAATCAAATATTAATTATTTGACATTCGTGAGGTTGCAGCTTCTAATTTTTGATTTTTCAACTGTTGCTTCTAATTTTATATAAAATATTAGCTGTGCTATAAATTAGCGATAATTTTTTTGTATTTTTTATTGTCATCATTTTTTGTTTTCTATTTTTGACCTTTTTGAATGAAATCAATTAATCGCCTGACCCTCAAATAAAAATCATATTGTAATATTGCTGGCTCAATTTTTATTCACTCATATTTTTTCAAAAACCTCGAATTTTCTTAAACTTCGTTATTTTAGAAAACAATATATTCAATTTTTCATTATCGTCATATTCGACAATTGTAAGAATTATGGCAGTCTCGAAAAAGTTTTATGAATTTCAACAACAAAAATTTGATTTATTCAAGCTTCAAGACCCTGAAACTGGTAAATTTGATGTCACTTTTGACATTGGTGGAAAGGTAATATTTAAGATATTAATTCTTTGTTTATGTACAAATATTTTTTAGATTCTTTATGCAAATAAATATGTTTTGATTACTGCTTCAAGTACTTTTGATTCAATGCTTTCTGATCGATGGAATAAGAAGGATAAAGATGAACCTATCAAGATTGACAATTATAACTATGATGATTTTTATCAATTTATTACTTTTCTTTATTCTGCCCAATGTGAATTAAATGATGATAATATTCATTCCATGGTTGATATGGCCGAATACTTTCAAGTTGGATTTTTCAAAACTTACTGTTTTGAATATTTGTCAAAGATTAAAGTTACGACGGATAATGCTTTTCAATTGTTGGATTTGTCAAGCAAATATTCAATGGTTAATCTCAAAACATCTGTTGATAAATTTATTACGAATAATTTCTTGGATTTCGTTAATTCTGATGAATTTTTGAAGGTTGAAAAAGCTGTTGTTAAAGATATTGTGATGAATATCATGGATAAAATTGAACCTGAAGATTTATTCCAAGCTGTAAGTTTGAAATATCCATTTTTTGTCAAACTCAGTATTTTATTTCAGGTATACAAATGGACCGAAAATCAAGCTCAATCATTAAATTATCCGAAACTTAATAAAGGCATCAAAGCAGAAATCTCAGATTTTCTTCCTTATATTTGTTTTAAGCAAATGCAATTGAATTTTTTGCATAGTTTTGTTGGTGGGTTTTTTGTTTAATATTTTGCTTTATTTTAAATATCTGTTATTTTTAGTTCCTCGTGGATTCATTTTTCCATCCTTGAATGATTTGAGTGAAATTTTATGTGGTTGTGATCCTACAAAAACAAAAGGTTTGATTTTATATTTTCTAAAATCTTTGTATTACTGTATTTGGTTTAGTTAAAGTTACAAATTCTAATGGTCAAACTCTTCATGGATTCGTAAAAGATGAAAAAATTATTGCGGATATTAAAACTTTAAATATATCTACATATGCTTTTTTGTGGGATCAAGTGTTTAGAATTCCATCAACACCAAGTTCATTGAAAAAAAAAGATGATGTTGAATGGTATTTAGTATATTTTCGTAGTGGAAGAATCGGTGTTAAACCTCGTCATGATTTAAATGGTCTTGAATATTTGATTGCTGAAATGAAAACTGATGATGGATTTATTGCTACTGAAAACTGCAAAATTGAATTGTGTTAAAAAGAATATTTTTTATTGTTTTTGGTGTTTTTTTTTCTCATTTTAATAAATGTGGTTTCAAAGTTCTGTTTTTCTTTTCACGCGTTCGAATTGAATCATTTTTTTCTTTCTGACAAATTTTAACAATAGCTACTGTTGTAATTTGTGAAAGTCAATTTGTTTTAGAATTTGATCTTACTGTATTTTTATCTCTCAACTCTTAAAGTTTTTAAAATTGTTTATTCCCTTTGTTATTTTATCCTTTTAGCTTGTCCTCTTTGTCTCCAAGTTTTTATGATTGTAAATCATAAGCGCAACAAAGGATATTCTTCCTCTTTTTTCCCAACTCTTTGTCGGCTCTGGACAAAGAGTTATTATTGTATCTTTTCTGGAAACTTCGAGTGGATCCACAGTTTCCATATCTACTCGAAGTTATCTACCTCCTCATCTCCCTTAAACTTTAGTCAGTTTTAATTTAGTTTTATTTTAGCATAAAGTTCCTCTCGCTCTCTTATCGTATTTTATTTATTTTTTTGCTGTCACATTTCCTTCGACTTTAATCAAATAATACAAGAAGTTTAAAAAAAGCTATATTCTGTACATCTTTTTACATATTTTATATTTGCCTTTTCTTAAAAGAAAAAGTGTTCCAAAATTTAATTAGGATTTTTTCCAAGCCACACGTTTATAAAAACGAGAGCGGAATTTATTGTTTACCTCAAACTTGGGTAATTAAACCGAAGAAAAAATGGTGAAACTAATACTTATGGAAAGAAAACAATGAACGAAAACTGTGGTGGGGCTTTTCTAGACAATTTTTGAAAAACACTGCCTTTTTAAAGAAACGTTAGAGAAAATATAAAAAAGGGGTTCATCTTGGTTTGAAGAAGGAAAGAAAAAATAGCAGCGTCGACGACGAAAGACGCAGCTGGTGTCGAACGAAAGAAAGAAGGAAGGTCGCACAAACACTGAAAAAAAGGGGCTGCTAAAGAATTTTTTCTTTCTCTCTTCTTTTTCTGCGTTTTCTTTTCCACCTCGTTTTTGTTGGTTCTATTTTCATTTTCGACATTCATCGACCCAACCACTGCTTTGGATCCACTGAAAGGCAGAAGAAAAGCCTGTTTCACCATTTTTTCTTCGGTTTAATTACCCAAGTTTGAGGTAAACATTAAATTCCGCTCACTTTTATAAGTGTGGCTTGGAAAAATCCTAAATAAATTTTGGAACGCTTTTTCTTTTAAAGAAAAGGCAAATATAAAATAAATAATAAAATTAAAGGTTTTTTTAAAAAAATTTAGCATAAATAAATGAAAATTTGATTTTTCATAACTGATCGAAATTTGTGGAAAACGTGTTTTTTGTGGAATCGTCTTTACAATTAATTTCATAATCGTTTTTGGGCCCCCTACTTTTTTACCAATTGGGACACCCCAGGGGTAAAAACCTACGGGGAATCCAATGGTGATAATATCTCATCCCGGCCGCAACTCTGAATGGCACTTTTATCGTGCCGAAAAAAGAAAAGTGCCAAAATCGGGTCCAGCAGCGAAAATTTTGATTCAGGGAGGTCAGATTCGGATTCCCCGACCTCGAAAACCTATATATGTTTGAAAATAGTAACAATATCTCAAACACTTTAAATATGCCGTCGGATCGAAAAAAGTGCCACTTTTCTCTTCGAGACCATGAGCTCTAATATTTTGGTTCCAGGCTTGTTAAGCATGGTCGAAAACTTAGGTACACTTTTTAGAAAAACGAATTTTTGTCGATGCCAACGTTTTTTGAAAAATTCAGAGAACTCGTTTTAAAGTCTTTTTTTTTGATTATTTGTTGCTTTCATGTAGACACTTTTTGTTTTGTTTTTTGAATAACGATTTGTAATAATTGTTGTGTGTAATTTTTATGTTGATTTGCCGAAATATTATGTTACGGAGATCCTTGATCTACCGAACAGAACATATAGCAATGTTGAACAAAGTATGTTACAGTGAAAAATGCCTCACCAAGATTATGGTAATTTAAATAAAAAAGATCATTTGTTTTTACAATTTTTCTCATTTTGTGAAAAAATGAAATACTCTCTAAAATCTTCATTTGAGAAAAGAAAGAAAAATGAACTGAAAAAAATTGATGTATTTAGTTTTTTTAAATTTGTTTCCTTCATTCAACTTTTGTGCAAGCTCCCTTCATTTGACATCTGCTTTAGTTGACTTCAATTTTTCTTTCCTTTCTTGAGACGCAATTAACCCACTTTCTTATTTAATTCTAATGCAAAATAAATAAATTCAATACAGTACCAAAAAACACTCCATCATCGAATAATTTAACATTCTGTCTCATTTTTGGTATACTTTTTTTAAAAACTAAAATATTCAAACAAGTTTCAATTCAGAGACAGAAAAAAAGGAACAACTTCAAAAAGTTGAATTTTTGTTTTTATTTTAACAAAACCTAATCAGTCAATATTTTCATTTTGACATTTTTGGAGGACAAAAATATTTTTTGCTAATCTTTTTTGCGCATCTTGAAAAATGCAATATTGAATTTTAAAAAGATGAAAGTCAAAAAAAACAACGGCAAAATTGTTTCTTACCAATTTTTAATTCTAAACGTTTGATATCGTTGAAGTGAGGGATTAGAGTTTTTTTTGTCCTATAATTTTTATGAGCAAAAGCACAAAAATGAATATTTTTGTCGTTTTCGGGTTACTTGAATTTTGGGGTTACGAATTATTTTTTTATTTTCGCAACTATGCTATGAAAAAGGTATTTTCTGTTTAAAACATAGAATATTAATGTTATAGAGAATAAAGTTATAAAAAAGTGAAGTTCATTTCTCGTTCTAATTTGCATATCATTCACGATTCTTCGTGACGAATTGAAAAAATGCTCGGAACAAAATATTTTATATTATTTGTTGCAAAATAACTGTTTCGGGTATAAATTTATCAACATTTGAAAGAATTAACTAAAAGATTGAAATTCTTGTTCTTCTTCTTCATTAATAACATAACATGAAAAGGTTTTGAAATATCCATTTGCAAGAACCCATTCAACAAGAAATACCTCAAAATTATCTTCTTTTTTTACAAATTCATTTTGGTAATCAAATCTAAAATTTAATATGAAAATTTATATTCTTTTTTTTTGACAAACCCCACATGAGTCTCATTAAATGGTCGGCAGGGCGTATTTTGACATAAAGAAAATAAAAATTTTGTTAGGGGACTAAAAGTAATTCATGGTTTGAACATCAACAAGGGGAAAATCAGAGGCCCGTTCAAAAAAGGTTTTCATGATTGTGCCTTCTCAGAAATCATAAAAGTCCATTGCCTATTTTGCCGCCGCCAGTAAAAGATCAAACGAGTGCTCTTTCAAAGGGGTTTTTTACCCTTACCAAATAAAAAGCTATTGAAATCAAGGCAGTATTCAGGAGGGGGAGGGGCATACGGTACCTACGTCCACCAAAATCGAGAAAATCCCTTAATCTTTTGCCGCCGTCGTGTAAGGCGGAAAAGATCAAAGGCGGGCCATTGCAAAAATGGCACTTGATAATGAGGGCCGTTAGAAATTTGCATAAATGCATTTGAACCCATGGGCAACACGATGAAATATATCCCGTTCCAATCTGCGTGTTACAGTCGGGATGAGTTTGTTTTAAAAATCAAAATGCCTTACGTCACTTCAGGAATATTTATTGTTCCTTTTAAAATTTGTTCCGCTTTTTCAAGAAATTTTGTTCCATCATTTTCCAATGATAAGGAAATGCTTTTTAAATTCAGATTTCTTAAATAAAGCAAATTTTGAAGTGTCATTTTAGATTCAAAAATATGCAATTTTTGAAGATTTGATAAATCAAGGCATGAAAAAGTTTGTACAATTTCATCACCAGAAAAACCATCCATTTTTTTTCTGTATTTTTGTATTTTCTATAAAAATTTGATGAACAAATGTTGCGACATTTTTAAGTCGCTGCTGCTGCTCCTATTTTTATAAAAGTTTTTTGTCGTTTGTATTTAAAGACACAAAAAGCTGATATCTAATTTTTTTTATTACTAATAAATAAAATTACACAAATTTATAAAAAAAATGCTTTTCAGATCGCAGCAAAGATGGAGGAAATATTTCTTTCAAATCAACAACAACAATCTTTTATTCATACCAATAACGAAAGAAAAAACCATCAACATTCAAATTTTTATTTAAACCAAAATCAAAAATACTTAAATGATTCTCTTGTGCTTAATAATTAATAGCAATGCGTTAATAAATAACAAAAATTTTGATAAATCGAATACAACAGTATTTTTGTCATTTGAAAATAAAAATATTGGGGGATTATTATGGAATTTTCAGTGACAGCAAAATAATTGAATTGAAAAACTTTTTCATAAGCTATATTTTGAGCACGAAATATTTGCATAAATGTTTAAAATTTATTGTAAAAAAGTTCTTCAGATTTAACGCTAACAAAAATCCAGATTTTTGAAATCCAGTATTCCGTTATATTTTTTTTTACCGCTTTTAACAAGTTGCGTAAAATTTCTGAGGTCAGATTTGGATAATCCCTAAACATTTGTGGAACAAATTTTAATTGTCTCAAAAAAGTATCAAAGGACTGCAACATTATTTCCAACAGATTTTTCTGTTGCTTCTAAAAATCTTGAAGAATGTCAAAGAATAAAATGTCCATAGTTCATCTTCTTCTTCTTTCACACCCATGTAATATTTATTTTCGGGGATGTTACTCACTTGATTTTTTTTTATGGAAGGAAATTATTTTGGCAACAATTTTTTTTGCAGCAGCAACTTTTTTTTCTGTCTTCTTTTGCAATAAACCAAAAGAAGACAGAAAAAAATGGCTTCGATGAACAGCATATATGTCCGTGTATTCAACAATAAACACTTTTAACATTAAATAAATCAACGGCAGTCAAAGGCTAAAAAAGGAAAGGGTGCCATGGATTGAAACATGGAGCAAAAAAAATGAAGGAATTGCAATTCATTGAATATATTCATTTGTCATTGTAAAGGTATTTTTTGATCGAACATTTTTTTAATATTTTAGAAATTTTTTGGGTGTTTTGGGGAATTAAAGTTTTTAAATTTTTTTGGCATTGTTTAAATCCAGTTATAACTCTTTTTACGATGGAAAATGAATGAAATTCGATAAAAAAGAAAATGAATACAATTTTGCATGTGCCAAAAATTCAAAAAAATAATTTTTATTTTTGTCAACTTAAATAATTTTTGTTGTCACAATTTTAGTAAAATCAAACCATCAAAATATTATTGTTTTGACAGACACTTTATTTTATATTTTCTAAAAAATTTGATCAACAAATGTTGCGATATTTTTGTTGCTGCTGCATTTTTGAGCCGCTGCTGCTGTTCGTATTTTTTTAGAACCTTTTTTTCTCTGAAGACACAAAAAAAGTTTTCTAATTTTTATTTATTAATATATTAAATTTAACTATTTTATAAAAAAATTTCGTTTCAGATGGCAGCAAAGGAGGAATTTCTTTTTTCACTCCAGAAACAATCTTTTATTCAAACCAATAATGAAACAAAAAATCAACAATATTCAAATTTTAATTTAAACCAAAATCATAAATGTTTAATCGGCTCTGTTGTACATTTTAGTAGCAAAACATCAAACAAAAATAACAAAAATTTTGGTAAATCACAAAGTTGCAGTTCTTTTGTAGACCAAAACATTGTTTGATGATTATGACAGCTCATCAAATAACAGAAAAACAGCAAAGTTTTAATAAGCTAAATTCTGATCATGAGAAAATTTGCATAAATTCACACAAATTATTAAAAAGAGATTCTCTTGATTCCATGTCAGCGAAAATTTGAGCTTTTTAAAATCCAGTATTCCGATGTAATTTTTCCTTTGATGTTTGCCGCTTTTAACAGCTGAGAATCAGATTCTTGCTAACCCCCCTTTCTCTCCTTAAAACTTTTGACGTCAAATCAGAATAATCCTTTAAATTTCTGGAACAAATTAAAATTGTCCCAAAAAAGTATCAAAGGACTGCAGCACTATTTCTACAGATATTTCTGTTGATTCTATCAATCTTGGAGATTCTGATTATTCATGGAAAAATTCAAAGAATAATTTTGGTTCAAAAACTTCAAAAAATTTTTCAAATTATTTTCAAAATGAAACAACTGAAAAAGAAGAAAAAGATCAAAAACGTTGGAAGAATTCTGCAGGAAATTCAAGCACCAAAAATGCCAGCACTTTATCCCTTCATATTGCTGCTTATGAAAATTCAATTGAAACTTCTTCAAATAAAAATGAAAATTCAATGTCAAAATTCAAAGATTCTAAAATTCTTGCAAAAAGCTTGAGCAGTTCAACAAAGTTTCAAGTAAGTTTTTATTTTAGTACAAAATTGTTCAAGAACAAATTTAAAAATTTTATTTAGGATAACTTTGAATTTCCTCGTCAATATGAAGACAAAAATTCCAATGCACCAGAGATTATGCAATTTTCTGCATCCCAACAATTATTTAGCCCCAATGCATCCAATGATGATCGGTTAGGGATTCAACGAAATGTAAGTTTAGGTGTATGTTTTAATTTAAAATTCATATACCCTGTCTCGCAGAAGACTAAACCCAGATAAAAATTTGCATAATCTACCAAAAGTAACATGCACCAGATGTTTAATTCTTGGGATATTTCGTCGAAAAATTCGTCCAGGACTCTTAGGCAGGCAAAAAAATTTTTTTATGCAATATGTATTTCAATGACATCCTCGACTTCTACTTTTTCGTTAAGCTTCAAATGGAATAAAAAAATTCAGGACAAATTTATTGACTCTTTCAACTTTAAAAAATTTTGAGAAAAACTTTTTTGCACATTTATTTTATCTTTGGCAAAATGTGACATAGAAAAAATCGCACAAAATTTTTCTAAAAATTTTTTTTATTGTGAAACAACGTAAATTTCTTTAAAGTTTTATCACTTAAATTTTATTGTATTCTACTTTTCATTACTTCTTACAGAATCCTTCTTCATCAATGTTCCGTAAACCAAAGAATCGAAATAATATTCGTCAACGACAACGTGATATAAGTGATGAAGAAGGTGGAGCAGCAAAAGTAAAGATTGAAGTTAAAGAAGAACCAACATCTACAAGCTCCAAGAAAAATGTTGTTAATATTGTTGAAAGTGAAGAGGAAGAAGAAGCTGCTATCATTTTTTCTAAACCTAAAAAGCCTCCGGCAATGTTAAGCTTTAACGAAGATGAAGGTAATGGTTTTATACTATTTGGATATTTGTATTTATATAAAGTTTATTTTATAGGTGTTGATGTGGAAGAATTTAAGATTAAAAAGCCATCACATAAGAAGAGAACTGAAAAACTTGCAAGAAGGCAGAAAGAACTGGAAGAAAGAGAAAAGGAGCAGAAGAAAGCTGCTGCTGCAAAGTCACAATATCATGTTGAAGAAGAAATTGGAATTGTTGTTAAGAATTCTATCAAAGTTTCTGCTTCAAGTGAAGCATATCAAGAAGTAAGTTTTGTAGTTGGTGATTGTGGTGGTAGAATATGTTTAACAAGAAGCTGTAATAGTGCTAGTTTAAATATGTATACTGTCCAATGCTTATATCTTAATATTGCATTTTTCGGTTTTCTGAAAAATGGTTGTTGAAAAATCACATGGTTATGATTAAGTAAAACTTTATTAATAGAAAATAAGCAATTATTGGATAATTTACCAATATATCATGAATGTAAGAAGATGGTAATATTGGTACTTGCCTTTAAATTTTAAGGAAAGCGTTTTAGCTTGTAGGAAGCTTAATGAGATTTGCCTCGAATCTATCTGTTTGTTATAGTCGGATCAGTTACCAAGGCCGTAGGGAGAATAAAATTTAAGGTGGTCATTTTCATTTCGGAGGGTGCATGCCTTTAATCTTTTGCGGCCATAACACGGCGGCGGCAAAATATCAAAGGATTTTCTCGATTTTGGGGAGGGGGAACAGGTACCGAACGCCTCTTCCTCTTAAATACGCCCTTGTCTGTTACTTTGCTAATCCAAAAAATATTTTCCTAATATATTATTCCTTTTTCAGAAAGTTGAAGATGATCCAATTATTATTGCTGCAATTGAGCAAGATCTTGAAACTCGTTCAAAATTTGGTGGCTTTGATGGAATTCCAGATGCTAAAGCAGTATATGAAGCAAAGAAGCGTCGAGAACAAATGCGAAGAGATGGTACAAAATCAAAGCTTCAAAATGGTTGCAGTAATGATGATAATGGCTTTATTCCACTTTCAACAAATGTAACACAAATTGAAAAAGTTGCACATTCTCGTCTTGTTCGTGAAGATGAAAATGATATGAGTGATGAAGATGGCGAAAATGATGGACAATTTTATTCTTCTAAATCTTTGTTAATCTCTGAAGAAGAACGTCGACGAAAAGAGCAAGAAGAATTTCTACTACTTGAAGGGGATTCTGATGATGATGAAGAAGGACAAAGAGATGATGATGATCAAGCTGCTGCAGATGAAGAAGCAAAACGAAGAGCTCAAGAATCTGATGATGAATTTGCAGAATGGGAAAAGCATCAAATTCGAAAAGCTGTTTCAACACAAAAAGTTAAACAAATGCGACAAGAAAATTATGCAATAAATAATGAGCCACCTCCAGAGATTGTTAATTTAGGAGATGGAGAAGAAGATATGGATATTGAGATTATTGAAGAGCCAATGACAGGATTAAAAGGTTTGTTATTTGGTGATTGGAGTTTCTTGACTTGTAAGTTACAGTAGTATTTTTAGGTGGAAATGTTCCATCTTGTTCACAAACATCTTTAACAGAGATTATGGAAAAGCTTCGAAAACGGTAAGCACTCTATCATCTGCTTATGCTAATTTTTTATACCCTAATATTTCAGAGTTCAAGATAAACAAGACTTTATTGATTCACAAAAATCTGAACTTCAAAGAAAAGAAGCAAATGTTGCAGAAAATCTTACACTGATTGCTGGAATTGAAGCAGATTATCCAATTTTACGTGAAAAATATCGAACCTATCAAGAAATGCGAATATTTACAAAAGATTTATTGGATTGTATTAATGAAAAGATTGATACAATTAATGAAGTTGAAAATCGAATTTTTGTAATGTGGAAAGGTCGAAATGAAAAGATGATGAAGAGACGGCGAGCAGATATTCAAGATCAATATCAGAGATGTTATGCAGCAGCTTTGAATCGACCTTATCAACCTGCTGCTGATGTGATACAACGTGAAACAAATTGTAATGGTCGTCGATCATCAAGAAGGCATCAACGTGAAAAAGCTGGAATTCAAGATCGTCATCATGATGGCCTTAGCTCAGATGAAGAAGAACCAGAAAGTCAGAAATTTGAATATCAACGAACTATTGGTAAGCATTTTGATAAACTGGATTACATAACTAACTTTTATTGTTACCTAATAGCATTTTGTTGTAGTAACTATGATTACTGTATTATCCTTTATTTTATATTTACAATAACATTAATATACAAGTTTTTTTAGCTGATGGCCTTGAGTTAGCTGCTGATGTCTTTCATGATGCTTCAGAAGAATTTACAGATATTGGAAATATTATGTCAAGATTTGTTGATTGGATTCTCGTTGACCAGAAATCTTTTGATGATGCATATGTTTCACTTTGTCTTCCAAAACTTTTATCACCATTTATTCGCCTTGAACTTCTTGATTGGGATCCTTTGAAGGTATGTTTGTGGATACTGTATGTCTAATAATAATTGTAATATATTTTAGGATGTTAGCAAGCCACTTCATCATTATAGCTGGTATCAAACTCTTCTTCAAGTTGGAACAAACAAAATTGGTTTTGATTTAGAAAATCCAACAATTGTTGAACTTATTCCAGCTATCATTGAAAAGCTTTTTATTCCAAGATTAACAAGTATGTTTTTAATAACTACAGTATCTGTGTTAACATCGTTTTTTAGGAATTATCAATGAACAATGGGATCCATTTTCATTATCGCAAACTCGAAATTTGTCATATTTTATTTCTTTGCTTGTTGATGAAACTCCAACTTTGACAGCTGAAGCAAAATCTATCAAAAATTTGCTGAAAGCAATTATGAGTAAGTTTAAATCTACAATAAAAGAAGATACATTTGTTCCATTATATTCAAAAGAGTAAGTTGTTTTTAATACAATTTATTTCTATGTAGTAGCATAAACTTGTTTTTTGGATACTGTAATGATTATGAACTCGTGATAGTTATAGTACATATATATTATGCAAATTTTTGTAGAAATTTTGAGTTTTGTATTTATAAGATACTGTACCAAGAAATACTATTGTTTTCCCCCTTAAACATTCTTTTTATTGTATTTAACTTATTTCTATTTTCAGAGCCCTTCAAAATTCTTCAACTGGTTGCTATGCATTTTTGGATCGACGATTTTGGTCCTTGATTAAGCTAATTCGTTCAGCAAATTGCTTTCAACAAATTTTATCAAAAGAAGCTTTGCATGAAATTATCATTGATGGAATAATTAATCGTGGATGTGTTCTTGCTCTTCAACTTTCACCAAAAGATAGCCCAAAAACTTTACAAAAATGTCATGCAATTATTGATGAAATTCCTGTTGAATGGTTACCACCAACTGATTCAGCACCATATCGTTCACTGCTTGCTGCTTTGAAACTTATCTCAGAAGCAAATGATTCAAGACAAACAACAAAAATTGATAAATTTATTGAAATTGTTGAATCTTCTTGATGCTTAAAACTTGTTTTTTGATATTTGTTTTGTATTATTTTTTAAACAATAAATTAATTTTATTTTGTTTTTTAAAGGAATAAAAAGTCGTAATTAGCAGTTTACATCTGCTTATATTTACTTGTAATTGTTGGTTGTGAAAGATGCGTACTGTAGTTATAAAAGAAATAATTGCAACATTTTCGAAGCAAAACAGTAATTATTAACTAAAAAATTAAATTACAGTTTTCGGATTGGACATAAAAAGGTTAAAATATCGTTTACTATAATTATGTTTAATTAAGGTGTACTGTAGTTTTATATTTTCTTTCCTCCAGCCGAGGTTAGACTTTTAGCAAAACTTCGAAAAACTTTTTCGAAAATAAAAAACATAAAAACTTGTACATATACCAAAATACAAAAAAAAAAACATTTTTTTTCATTTTTCAGGTCTTTCATTTTGTTTATGTTTTTGTTATTTTATTTGTAGAAAAAATTCAATTAATTACTTAATCTTTACCACATTTGTACACAACAACAATAACAACAGCTTATTTATTTACTGCTCAAAAAAGAACTATTAATCCAAAATAATTGCAAAAAAGATGGAATGGAAAACAACTTTGCTGGTAATTGATAAATTTGAGCGAATGGCATTAGAGAAAGTGAAAGAACTGAAAATGCATTATCATCAAATTCAACAGGTTAGGTTTTTTAGTTTTGGAAGTAGTAGTTTTGTTAAAAGTTGTTAGGTTATGATATAGTAATTGGTCGATAGCTACAGTAACCTTGTTATTATTTAATACTTTTAGTAAATTGCATTTTTGGTGACTATTTGAATTCACTAATTTTTCCTGAATTTGAGTTGTCCCAATATTAGAATTACTGTAATTGTACGTTATGTCACAGTAATTTTCTGAAATTCATCAATAAATTTTTTAGTTAGTTTCCTTTGCAAAGTAGTAGTTTTGTTACGAATTGTTAAGCTGGAATACAGTAGTACTCAAATTGATACTGTAACTTTTTAATTATTGGGTAATTTTTAATAATTGAAGTTCCTTAGACTTTTTTGATTTCCAAATGCTTAACAAAAATTGAGCTGGATGTTTGACCCTGTCTTAAAATTACTGTAACTGTACTATTAATTACAGTATTATTTTAAGTTGTTCTAAAAAAATCTATCAGCAATCCCACTTTTCATCTCTGAATTCTTGAATTATTTTAATAGCATATTAAGTCTATCTAATCATTTTATTATCCAAAAAGGAAATAAAAATTAGGTGTCTTTTTTATGAATTTTCAGAGAAAACTTTTTCTGCCTCCCTTTTTTGAATACTAAATTTTTTCTATGTTGTCTGTGGCAGACAGATGTTTGAATGAAAAATATAAATTATATTTTATTGAAAAGAAAACGGAAGGAAAAAAGAAGTGAAAAAAGAAATAATCTTTGAGGCTTTTTTTCTTTTAACACAAAATTGGTTTATTTCTGTTTTTTTGAAAAGAAATTAGTTTTTAAAATTGCAATTTTTTTGTGTTTAGATAATTATTTAAATTGGGGCGTAATCCGAAGCTGCAAGCTTTTTTTAAAACGTTAAAATATTAGTTTTTTTTGTATCTTTTTGTGTTTTTTGAGACGTCTTCGAATGTTCACTTTTTCTTTTTTCAATTTTTTTATTAAGAGTTTTATAAGTGTAGATTAATGATTGTTATGCAGTAGTAAAAGGTGATTATTTAAAATATGACTAAAGAAAAATGTACATTTTTGTTGAGGTTAAAGTTGTAATTTGTCTCGTTTAATAGAATTTTTATGATAATTGTATGTCTACATGATATTTGTTGAACTACGACAATGTCCTTTAGTTATTCTGTGCGTGGTAATGTCAACACTATACACTAAAGCAAGATAAGTAAAGGCAAAAATGCCATTTATTCTTCTCAAGCATTCAGATTCCACGAGATAAACTTCTAAAAGTTAATATCATACAGTATCCCAAATTCCAATAAATTAAGTTTCTTCATTTGTTACTGTAAAATATTTAAAGTACAACAATCTGACCACTTTTTTCTTCCTAGTTTAGTTTTTTAATAGAATGAGTCACGTGTCCCCCTTCGAAATTATAAGAATCCTTTGATCTTTTACCGCCACTGGCACGAAATCAAAGACGTGCTCCAATCGAAATAGTTTTTGCACCTTCTTAAAGTAATTTTTGTAGACGTCTTTGGATACTGTAGCTATTAATTGAATAAACTATTTTAAGATATATTTAATCATTTTTGTAAAATTCAATGACATAATCAAATTCTATATTTACTAATCTTTTTATCTTTTTTAGTACGAAAAATCTGGAGATTATGAATCATTAACAATTGAAAAGATAAATGCAAAGAAAATGATTGATTCAATGTTGGATGGTTTCAAGCAGATACTTTCAAAACGACAAGAAATCCCATCGGAGCAGCATGAAGCTTTTGATATTCGAATAGAACCAATTCAACGACAAACTCAAGCAATTATTAATGCCATTATGACTCTCATCGAAAAGCCCCATCCAACAACATCAGCTCCAACTTCTCCAGCAACAAAGAAAAACTCAAATATTTTTGATGATTGTTTTGTGCCGGAAGAAGAAAGGGATGAATATGGTGGAATTTCATCTTCATCAAAGCGGCCTGGACAATATGAACAACAACTCGTTGAACAAACTCAATCCTTTGCTGATAAACATGTAAATGATTTAAAATTCAAAATGGAAAGAGCGAAAGAAGATGCAGAAGCAACAAAGAAGCTGGCACAGGTTTGTTTCGATATTACTGTAATTGGTATGGGGGGATATTAATAGTGTGAAATTTTTAGGATATTGAAGATTTGAATCAAGTAATGGAAGATCTGGCTGCATTAGTTCATGTAAGTTACTTTTAGTTACCATTATGCAACAAAAAAGGTTATACTGTAGCAAAATGTCTCATTTCCCATTGGATATATGAAATCCGTATTAAGCTTATGTAGCTCTTTGAAGTATTTTTTAACTATGACATTTCGAAAAACTGATCTTCCAAACATTTTTACTGCGCAATAGGTTCATTTTGTGCTGGAGGATACTGTAGCGATTCAACAGTGGCTCGAAGTCTAACTTTCATATAACCTACAATATCTGCCAACTATAAAATTAGTGGAAAATCAAAAGCTTTTGAAACCATCCATTTGTTAAATTTTGCCTTTGATCTTTGCCGCTTCTAAAACGACGATAAGATTTAGCTTAACAGATCTGACCTATCCATAAAATTGTTGACGTCACATTTGGACAGTTTTCTATCCACTTGGTTTCCCATGTGCCAGATTTCGAAGACTTACGAAAAATGTTAAATCCATTTGCATAATTTATTACATTTTAATCTATTTTTAGTCCCAGCATGATATTGTTGATTCCATTGAAGAACACGTTGAATTGGCCGCATATAAAGTAGAATCTGGGAATCGAGAACTGAAGAAAGCATTGGCAAATAAGAATGCCCAAGTTCCATTGGCAGCAGGTATATTTTATCCGATTACTGTAATTTCTAAAATAATCATTCATCATTTTTCAGCTGCAATTGGGGCAACGGCTGCAGGTGGTCCTGTTGGATTTGTGGCGGGATCAGCGGCACTTGGAATTGTTGCAGGAATTGGTGGAGCAGTAGCTGGAATCTTTGGTGGAAGATTTTTAAAGAAGCAGGCACAAGAATCAACAAAAATTCCATCAGCGAATAATGAAGAATCAAATTAAAATTAATTTATGAACAAAGGGTACTGTATTTTTATTGTGAGATTTTTATTGTTTTGGGAAAAGAGAGATTTTGCTACAGTATACCAGTTTTATGGAGTTGTTATTTTTTAAACTAAATTTCCATTTTTATTTGTGCATTTTTGTTAACTATACAAAAACGTAGTATACTGTACTTTTTAAATAATTTTGTACATGTTTGGTATACTGTAGCAATGAGATTTTGTAACTAAATTTATAAAAATTTAATTTATTTTAAGTAATTATAATCAATTGTAAATCTGTGATACGTTTGTATATCTTGTCTTATCCAACATTTTTTCTTTAACAATATTTTTTGTTGTAATAAACTATCAGGGTATGTTACCTTAATCATAATAAATTATTTTAACTTATTTTTTGTTACAAATTTTTTATGTAAAAACTTTAATGAATAAATGTTTTGAAATATATTTTCCTTGTTTTCTAAAGTCAAATTAACTTTCGAAAATGTTTTTAGACTTTTCGAACTTTTTAATTGTCGTTATTTTGTTCGTGCAAAACATATATGTGAATAAAGAATTGTCTAAAAAGTTGTAACAATAAAAGTGCTGTTTTTCTTTTTTTAGTAAAAGCGCTATAATTAGAAAAGAAGAAATCTGTTTTTAACGAAACAAGTGCAAAAAGGTCAAAAGTGCTCAATGCAAAACAATCGAAATCTTTTCTTTTGTAAACTTTAAAATTTTGATGAAAGAAATTTTAATATAAAAGGTGCTTTTGAAATAAATTGGATAAAATCATATGATTTTTGAAACAATTGGCAAAAAAGTTTTTTTGATTAAAACAATGACATTTTTACAATAGTTTGCAAACGACGAAATTTAACTACAAAATTCTTGTACGTGTTTGAACTAGCACAAGTCTGCCATATTGTGTAACTGTTATATAAAGGAAACTAAAAGATACCTTTAAAGTTTAAATTGTAATAAATGATTTTTTGATTGTTGAAGCAAATTTGCGTTTTGATAAAAATTTTATTTCCCTGGATAATTGGGGATTTTATTGGTCAATTTTTACCTCAAGAGACTTTTGAGATAGTTAAAAGACGATGTTCTGTAGGTACACTGTATTTAATTAGTTTTTCGAATCAACACCATTAATTTAAATTTAGTTAAAACTGTAAACACAGTTTATTAAATATTTTATGATACCTGAGCTCAAGCTTATAAAAATTCAATTTTTGCAGTAAAATTTCTCGAAAAGAAAGTTCGCCGCCCTGAAAAATTGTGAGGGTATATGGATATATATGATATACCATTGTGTTCCTTAGATTCAGGGCTATTTATTCGACACATCCTTTATTATATTAGACCCCTTTAAGAGGGTCAAACCATCAAAAAACAAAAAAATTTGCATATTTTGTTAAAAAGGTCACGGAAAGTTCGCCGCCCTGAAAAATTGTGAGGGTATATGGAGATATATGATATACCATTGTGTTCCTTAGATTCAGGGCTATTTATTCGACACATCCTTTATTATATTAGACCCCTTTAAGAGGGTCAAACCATCAAAAAACAAAAAAATTTGCATATTTTGTTAAAAAGGTCACGGAAAGTTCGCCGCCCTGAAGAATTGTGAGGGTATATGGAGATATGTGATATACCATTGTGTTCCTTAGAGTCAGGGCTATTTATTCGACACATCCTTTATTGTATTATCTCCATTTATCAAGGTCAAACCATCAAAAAACAAGAAAAATTTGCATATTTTGTTAAAAAAGGTCACCGCCAGGGGGGAAAGCTCGCCGCCCTGAAGAATTGTGAGGGTATATGGACATATATGATGATTCATTGTGTTCCTTAGATTCAGGGGCATCTATTGGACACATTATTTATTATATTAGACCCCTTTAAGAAGGTCAAACCATAAAAAAACAAAAAAATTTGCATATTTCATTGAAAAAGGTCACGGCCAAGGGGGAAAGCTCATGGTCATTAAGGGTTTTGACCTTAAGGCATATCAATAAATGTTTATCAGTGCCAGGGGCATATATTAGATACATAATATATGATATTATATCCCTTTATAAGCGATTTTTTTTTAATTTTCGAACTTTTATTGCCATTTTTCCGATTTTGAAAGAAACGAATTTCAAGTATGAAGGCTAATTCGTCGTCTATATAGTAAATCGATGTCGTAGATCACGAAAATGAAGTAGGTTTTGGCCAAAAATGCCATGGCACGGAGTTATGCCATGGTACGTGCCACATCGTGCCAAAAATGAAATTTTTATAAAAGTGCCATAAAAATCATATGGATCAATTCCTCTCAACTCATTGAGTCATAATAAAACAAATTTGACCGTTCAAACTCATTTTTTTGAGTACTTGTTAGGCTTGAAAGTTCGGGATATACGGTATTTGGGTACTATCATAGAAAATGTTACTAAAGGGCACACTTTTTTAGGTCTCATTCAATTCTTTAGATGGTTTTACAAATGTATGAATCAAAATAAATGAAAAAACCGGGCGTTACGATTGAATTTTCTCGATTTGAATCTAAAATGTATATCTCAAGCATCATGTTAGGGGCAAAACTCAATGATTACGAAAGATATTGCCATACGGTGGCTTTTGTTATGTAAAACTATGCTATTGAATGAATCCTAGAAAGTTTTAGCTTCAGTGGACACCATTTGGAAATATGCCATCAAGATGAAATTTCAAAAATTCGCAAGATTAACCCTTTGGCACAAAGTCACTTTATGTTAATTTGTCTTTAGAAATACAAGTGTTAGTGATTTTAAAATGTAAAATAGATGCAGAAATATCTTATATATGCATAAAATACTCAATTTCATGACTTATTGAGCTTTCTTGTTAGTCAAAATTTACTAATTTTTCGGGTTATCTTCAATGTATCAAAATGATATAAAAACTAAAAGATATTATCAAAATTGTTCTGGAAAGTATAACTGCCTTTTCTAAAGTGTTGACATTACCAAAAAACAATTCAAAAATGTTAACTTTGTTTGTAAATACTTTAAAAATGATGAAGGAGTAATTGTTGCGAATTTTTTTGTAAATACTTTAAAAATGATGAAGGAGTAATTGTTGCGAGCTTGAGCTCTGTTGTTTTTTTCTGAACGAAATTCTCATTCCTAAAAATAAGCTTTTTATTGTCGATCGTAACAATAACAATCTTGTAACTAATGTTAAACTTATGTTGATACATATTTTTATTGAACGAGATCACTGATAACCAACTAAATGCTTTTTGATCCCGTTTGAACAATAGAAACGAAAACAATGCTTTAATGAAAAAATGCAATTTGTCATTGTTTTTTTCTTCTCTGCCTTGGCTCACATGAATATCGCCTGCTTTGTTTTTTTGCTGCCTTGAAAAAAAGTTTAAACTATTCTTTCTTTTTAGTGAAATATAAAACTTTCTGCTTTGTAGTAAATATTTTTTTGTTCATCAAAAAGTCATCGCGTTCAATTTCAACTTAACTTTGCTCCCATAATTTGCATAATCCTCTTCTTTTTTTTACTTCCATTTTTTAAAAACTTTTTTTGTCTAACATTTCATTTCGTTGAAAAATGACAAAATAGCTTTTAGATTTTTTGTTTGATTTTTTGTTCACTGTTTAAATTCGAGTTTAATTGTAAAATTAAGGTTGTTACATTATATTTTTAAGAAATTAATTTAATAAATTTCTTGAAGATTTTCTTGCAATACATCGATTATATTTTGCCAGTTTTTGTTACGTTTTTTAAAATGTTTTTTTACTGTTTTTTTAAAACTTTAGTGATCAGTGAAAAAAAAAATTTGCATAAATTGTTCCTTCCGTTCAAGTAAACGTTTTCACAACTTTCTATAGTTTTTAAATTATTTAGAAAATTGTATAACGTGATGCCAGCTTTAACAATAAAATTCAGTAATGGAATTCTTCCGTTACCGTATTCCATGTCAATTTTTCGGACCCTATCTGATAATTACCGGTCGAGCTCAAAAGTTTAAGTTTATTGTTATACGTACAATTTTTTCGTCATCGATCGTTCTCGAACTTGTTACCATTTTTTTATTTGTGTAGATTTTTATTTTACTTTTTTGATAATTTTCTTTACCAAAAACTTGTCCTCAAAGAAAGTCATGAAAATCTATTTTTGATTTTCAAATAAAAAACTGATAAAACTGAATGTTTGTACTCGAAATGAAAAATAATAAACTTTTTTTGGTCATCGTTTTTCTTCTCTCTCTCGATCCCGTTTTTCCCACTCAAGAGATTATGATGATCTGTTATCATTGATGTATGATAAGTTGCACCATCATAATTTGAATAATAACATATTATATTTTTCGTGGCTATATTTTTTGTATTTATAAATAAAACTTTTATAACAGCTGAAATTTTATATTTATATTTTCAGTTTTTTTTCTCAAACAAACGAAACCAAAACAATGGCAACAGGAGCTGGGATTATTGCCACATCGGTGGAAGCAATAAATGCCGAAGTTCAACATCATCGAGAAGCCTCCTTCCGAGCTGCTGCTGCCGCATCGGCAAATGCCAAAAAACAATCCTTTGAAAGTTCCTCAATTCCAGATGATCCATTTAAACCGTATCAAATTTCATCAACATCAAAGCATGTCGCCGCCGAAGAAGAAGGGCATTTCTATTTTGGTGATTTAACAAGATTTATGGTGATGGCTGTTTCAGTTATTTGTTTCACATTGGCACTTTCAAATTCACTTGCTTTAAATTTTACAATTATTTGTATGAGTAATGATGACATTGAAACTTTGAAAACATTCAATGAATCTGCTGGAAAACCTTTCATTCCAAAATACACTTATTCAACTTCTGAACATAGTTGGCTATTTTCAGCTGTTGCAGCTGGAAATTTTTTGGGTACTCTTCCGCTACCGTATTTCACTGCAAAAGCTGGTATCAGGTTCGTGATAAATTTTTAAATCGAGGTTTTTAAGAAACTCAAAAAACGTTTTGAAAAATTTGTACTAGAAACAGAACAAAGTTTAATGCAAATTTTTGAAAAGCTATATCTTGATATGAATTCTAGAATAGTGCACATTTTTACCGACAAAAAATCATGTTAATAAAATTTACATAAGTAATAAGGAGTCTAGTGATTTTTTATTTGGAGTGACTTCGACTTTGAAGTCGAAAAGCGGCGCCCTTTCTTTGATCTTTTATTTAAATGACTTCGGAGTAGAAGTCGCAATAACAATGATAATGGCATTTGCTAAATAGAAATTTTTTGTTAAAAATTGGCACTTTTTAAGACAGCTTTTATCACATTAAGCTTTGTTAAAAATTAATTAAACACGTGAAAAACATTTTATAGTTAAAGTTTTGTCTTTTGTAAACCATTGTTTTAACAAGAAAAGTGTTTTTTCGTCGTCATTGTTGTTTTTTTATTTCAAAAACATCTTTTTATTAAATTTCTTTAATTCAAATTTCAAAATTTACAAAAATTGGCGATTGTTTGAGTTTTCAGCAATTTTTTGACATTTTTGCACTTATAAAAAAAATTGTTTTATTAAAAAAAGATTGCTTTCTTTTCTAATTTTAGCACTTTTATTTAAAGTTGAAAAACTGCATTTTTATTGTTACAATTTTTTAAACAATTCTTTATTCCTTGAATGTACATATGTTTTGCACGAACGTAATCATAACAATTAAAAGTCTAAAGCTTCAAAAAAACAGTTTTTATTCATTAGATGAATGTGATGCCGTGTTAAATCCGATTTACAGTTTTAATCTTTTTGGATTTTAATTACTAATTGCAATTTTATTAAAGTTAAAGAAAAACTCATTTAATGTCAGATAATATTGAATGTTTTTATCGGCAAAAACATCCATTAAAAATGTTATATAATGTGGCAAAAGAAAGATTACTTGCTTTGCTTGCTTTTGTAATCCATGATTATCAGGTTCTTATACAAACTTGCAATGGGCTTTTTGATGGCAAATTGTTCGTAGAAGGTTGTAGAAGTTCATATTTTCAGGGAAGAGTCTCTCCAGAGAGGGGAGCATCTTTTGCAAATTATCCACCTCATTTTAACAAAAATTTAGAAAATTACTGTAGCACATCACAAACCTACAAAATTAATAAAATAATTAAAGTCTAAAACCTTAAAAAGGCATTTTTAGAACAATTTTCACCGTTTATGGATTTGCATCAGCCTTATCCACCCTCTTCACTCCATTAGCAGCAGATTTTGGATTTTATCCATTACTTTTGATGCGAGTTATTCAAGGTGTTGCAATTTCAGTTTCAATTCCTGCCCTCGGGTCAATTGTTAGCAATTGGTCAACTCTAAATGGCTCTGGAACTTTTATTGCTCTTTTAAGTTGTTATTTGCAGGTTTGCAAATAAAAATTTGGAGATAGTATTTATGCAAATTTTTTTAGTTTGCTGCAATCTTTACTATGCCTGTTTCGGGGTATCTTTGTGATTCTTCACTTGGCTGGAGGGCTGTTTTTTATTTACTTGGGGGATTATCGGTTGCTGCATTCGCTCTATTTTATGCATTCTTTCGAGATTCACCTGAAATACATCGGTATGCAAATTTTTTTTATTTTACCAGTTTTAAGAGATTTCTGTAACAAAATTAACTGCTTTGAAGAATTTGCATATTTAAGTTTGTTACAGTAATAACCTGTTTCTTGAAAGCGGATTTCATATATCCGGGAGAGCATGAATTCATATGCAAATTTTTTCGTACTTCTGTGAAAAGATTACTGTAGCTAAATATGCTTCTTTGATAAATTTGCATATCATACTTGGCTACAGTAAACAGCTATTGTTTGCAATCCTTTTCTGGTGTTATGCAAAGTCCCTGAGAGTACTAATCCATATGCAAATTTTTAGAAACGTTAGCGCAAAAGAACTTGCAAAAATTAGTGAAGGAAAAACTTCTGTTAAAATGCCAGAAGGTGAAACTGCTCCAATTCCATATTATCAAATTTATACTGATAAAGCAGTCATTGGAGTTTGGATTTCTTCTCTTGGAGGATTTACTGGATTTCAGGTAAGCTTTGTGTTTTGCTTTGTGCAAATTTTTTACATTTAGCAAAATAGATAATCAAATTTTTTTTGCAATACCAAAATTTGCATTATCAATGCAAAACCACAACTCTTTAGCGTTTTTGAAGTTCAAATTTTGTTAATAAGAAGTTGCGGTCTATGCAAATTTTCTAAAATCCATTTTACAATTGTACAAAATAAAATTCCGGATGTATCAAGAAACTTGCAAAAAATTTGAAAAAACTAAATTTTTGACGTTTTCAAAGTTCAATTTTTTAAAGGATATAGATTTTTCATGTTTATGTAATTTTTTGAAAGCTAAATTGAAATTCTTGAAGTACCGAAATTTGCATAAAACATGAAAAAACTTAACTTTTGACGTTTTTAAAAAATAAAAGTTTTTCAAAAATTATTAAACGCTGTTGAATTTTTTAGCTTTTCATGCAATATGGTCCTATATATTTGAATAAAGTTGTAAATATGGATATTCAAAAAACTGGGATTGCAGCTGCGCTTCCATTTATCGGATCTGCCATTGTAAAAGTTATTGTTGGACCCTTCTCAGATTCTGCCACATGCATTTCACAAAAATCTCGGGTCCTCATTTTTGCAACAGTTTCTCAAATTGCAATGGCGATTTGCATGTTCTTGTTGGCATGGATGCCAATAAATTCACAAGCTTTTGCACAAACTTTTTATTCTTTAACTATCATTTTTTCTGGGCTAAATGCCGTTGGAGTTTCAAAAAGTGCACAATTGGTAGGTTGCTTATGATTGAATACTGTAGCTTGTAAGAGATAGCTATTTGGGGTAGGAAAATTTGCATAAATGTTCCTTAATTTTAATTTTTAATATCGGTTCCTAAAATAATATTTTGCAATTCCGCTATTGGCAACAACATCATTATAAACATCTTTTGCGGTTGAAATTCGATATTAAAAAATTTGCATAATTAGGTCTTTATGCAAATTTTGACGAACTGTTGTCCATGGTGAAAATAAATATATTGTTGAAGAAGTCTGGGCCACAAACCGTTTCCAAAAATTTGTTTTATTTTGGCCAAGGAGGTTAAAAAACAAAATTTGGATGATTAGTAATTTATGCAAATTTTGACACGTTAAATTTGAAAAGTTTGAAATTGAAATTAGGGTTGTTTAGTGTTCAAATTCTAACATCTTAGAACCAATAAATTTGCAAAATCTTACTCTATGCAAATTTGATTATTTATGAAACTAGAAAATTTGCATAATGTTTTTTTGTTAATCTTTGTCTACTGAATGAATTATGACATTTCAGTTGTCAATGCAATATGCCCATGTAATTATGACTTTTATTGCATTTCTTTCCAGCGGCATTGTTCTACTTTTGCCTGGATTGGTTTGGCTTGTTGCACCAGATAATACTCCTGAAGAGGTATGTTTTTAAATTATGCAAATTTTTATGTCTCTCTTTTTTGTTGAATCCAAATCAAAGATTATTCAAATCTTGTTTTAGTGGTCACGAATATTTTATATTGTTTGTGTGCTAATTGTTGTCACAACAATAATCTTTGATATCACCTGTGAAACAGATCCTCGACCATGGACATATGAAAAAGTTGAGCCTCGAAAAGCAACAAAAGTTTTTGCAATATTTAAATCTTCAAATCCATCTTTAACAAAGATTAATGAAAAATCTTCACAAAAGATGGATCGACCAATTTTTAATTGAATTTTGTTTTGTATTTATTTTATTTAGTTTATCGGGCCTTTAAATTATGCAAATTTTTTATCATTTTGGTATATATAAAGGATGTTTTCTAAATTTATGTATGTTTTGAATCAACAATTTTAAAATCGAATGTTTTTTAAACACAAAATGATCTTTGATACATGTTTATAAAAATGATGAAATACTGCAAAAAATGATGGACAACTTATTCTGTTTTGTTGATTTTTTTGCAACGACGTAAAAATTTTTAAATGTTCTTCTCAGTTTTTTGAATATTTTGTAATTAACAAATTGTACCATTGACATTCTTATGGATATGACATAGAAAAATCCAGATCCCTCATAAATGTCAAACTTCAAAGCCACCATTCCAACCATTTTTAATTAAAGTTTTTGAGGTTTTTTCTCAATCAATACTGAAACAACGTAAAATCTTACATTATACATTGGTTTTTTTATATACTTCGAAAGAAACAAACATTACAAAAAATCAAATGTTCATAAAAAGAATGATTATTTGGACGACAAACGTTTTCGTTTTTGTTCACTGTTTTTATTGTAGTATTAAAAATACAGGGTGGCCCAAAAAAAAGTGCAATTCAATTTTTAAACAAAGGGAAGTGGACTTGAATAACTTGTGTTGGGTGGGATTAATACTTGGTGGGGAAGCGCATTTGACCCTACAGGATGACCTCTTGAACATTTTCGTGTCGGGAGTTTCACCGCCGCTAAGTTTTGAAAAGTACGTTTTTCGACCTTTTCGTAGAACAAAGTTCCTGGGAGAACCAGGAGGGCTGTAGAAAAGGTGATGGTATATTCGAATAGCCCAGATGTTAGACTAGTTGACGCAGCAAAGTTTGGGTCACTGTATCTTTTGATCTGGGTTTAATCGCTTCGAGAAAAAATCGATTTCCGATTTTTCGATTTTTTGGTCAACTTTGACCAATTGCCCTGCTTTTTCCAGGAGGAGTTGGAGGCTCATATTTGTTGCTAACAAACTTCAGCTTGTTTGCGGTTGATTCCATACAGAAATATTGAATTCTGGAAAACCGACTTTTTTTCGGTACTCAAAAACAGCAAAAAACGGCTGCTTGTAGTTGTATACTAATAAATAGCGAGTAACTAATTATACACAAAAAATTTTAAGTGCTGTTTTTGGTTATATATCAATAAAACTAGTCCAGAAATATACTGTGAAACACTTTTTAAGCGTTTATTACCAACTTGGATACTTTAACATTGAATAGAATTACGGTATATACTACATATACTTACTAACATACGAAAATTATGGCTGCTTAAAAAGTCAATTTTTCAGATTTTAATATTTTGGCATGGAATCAACCACAAACAAGCTGAAGTTTGTTGGCAACAAATATTAGCCTTCAACTCCTTCTGGAAAAATTAGGGCGATCGGTGAAAGTTGACCAAAAATGGAAAAAATTGGAAATCGATTTTTTCATATGCTCGGCTGTCTCGACACGAAAGCTTTGAAGACCCAAACTTTGCTGCGTCAACTAGTCTAACATCTGGGCTATTCGAATATACCATCACCTTTTCTACAGCCCTCCTGGTTCTCCCAGGAACTTTGTTCTACGAAAAGGTCGAAAAACGTACTTTTCAAAACTTGGCGGCGGTGAAACTCCCGACACGAAAATGTTCAAGAGGTCATCCTGTAGGGTCAAATGCGCTTCCCCACCAAGTATTAATCCCACCCAACACAAGTTATTCAAGTCCACTTCCCTTTGTTTAAAAATTGAATTGCACTTTTTTTTGGGCCACCCTGTATTAAAAACCTTTTCTTATTTGTTTTTGAATATTTCGTAATTAACAAAATATACCATTTTCATTTTTACTCATCATATTAAAAAAATCATAATCTCTCACAACTGTCAAAAGCAACGTGATGCAGAAACTGGCCTATACTTAATTTAATTTAATTTAAATTTAATTTATTCACTTCAAAGCGATTGCTCACTTTAAGGGCGGTAAAAATATACATTTTTATTTGATTTTTTCAGGTTTTAAAATTAAAACAGTGTATAATTGGTATAGTTTTGCCCTTTTTTATACTTATGAAAAAATTTATTTTTAAAAAAGAAAATAAAAATTAAATGTTTTTCTAAACAGGAAGTAATCTTTGATGTGTCTCAGAAAAGGCGATGAATTACTGCATTTTTAAAATTTTTAATAGCAGAAAAAGAGAGTGTCGTTAAAAAAAGTTTAAGGCGCTGTCGCAGTCAGTGTAAAAAAGTGTTGCCTGATTTAGCCAAAAGTGGTTTTAACACGAAAGAAAGCAATGATAAAGAATGCATCGTTTGTTGTCGTCGTCCGTCAAAAAAGACACCATTCATTCCCCAACATTGTCCGTCATTTTTATACTGCCTGCGACAGTCCATTTAAAGGAGGACCCCCCGTGAATAAACTTTTACACACAACTTTGAATGCAATGTCTCGACGCGAAAGCACCTTCATTGGAGCTTGTTTTTTTTCTTCACTGCAGTTGCAAAAAATGAAAGAAAAAAGCAGCTCCAATGATTTTTGTAAAAAAAATTTATTCACGATGGATCTCCTCCTTTGTCGCGGTTTTTGTGATCAAAAACCACGATCTTTCTTAAAACACCCTTTCAACATCCCACTGTCTGGGTGAATCATGGAAAGGAGGAACATTCACTTTCTTTTCCTTTTCTCTTTTACATTTTCTTCATTCAATCTTTTTTCCTCACTCGCTGTCGGCCGACCAGCTCTTGTAAATGGAAATAAACTGTTAATGCACCAAAAATATGTGTACAATTCACAAAATCCTTTAACATCAAAAAGAATAAATGAATAACAAAAAACAAAAAAGAAAATCGAAGCAACACCTGTTTTCAAATAGATTGATTAAAAGAAAAAGAGAGAGAAAAAGTACTAAAACAACTGCCATTTTTATAACGAAAAATATAAAAAAGAAGGACAATTTTTTAAGAAATTAGTTTAAAAATTTTTTTTGGATGAATAAGCTTTGAATTTTTTATAAATATTAGAAAATATAAGACAAGAGATTTTTCAATGGGAGATTTATGATGCCTTTATCATACGGCCGAAAAGATAAATAAAACAAAAAGGCAAAGCAATAATACAATATAAGGGCTTTAGTAAAAACTAGTAAAAATTCTTTTTCACATAAAAAATCATTAGTTACATGATCTGTGATCTGCACGATTTTATTGGATTACATATGTAAATTTTTTCTTTGTCGCTTCTTTGAAAATACAGTATTTTGACCATTTTTGCTCATTTTTTTAGACGCCCATTCGTTTTATCGGCATTTAAACTCTATATTCATGCAGAAAAGGGTGGTCCATGACTAGTTACATGATCTGTGATCTGCACAATTTTATTGGATTACATATGTAAATTTTTTCTTTGACGCTTCTTTGAAAATACAGTATTTTGACCATTTTTGGTCATTCTTTTAGACGCCCATTCGTTTTATCGGCATTAAAACTCTATATTTAAGCAGAAAAGGGTGGTCCATGACTAGTTACATGATCTGCGATCTGCACAATTTTATTGGATTACATATGTAAATTTTTTCTTTGATGCTTCTTTGAAAATACAGTATTTTGACCATTTCTGGTCATTCTTTTAGACGCCCATTCGTTTTATCGGCATTTAAACTCTATATTCATGCAGAAAAGGGTGGTCCATGACTAGTTACATGATCTGCGATCTGCACAATTTTATTGGATTACATATGTAAATTTTTTCTTTGACGCTTCTTTGAAAATACAGTATTTTGACCATTTTTGGTCATTCTTTTAGACGCCCATTCGTTTTATCGGCATTTAAACTCTATATTCATGCAGAAAAGGGTGGTCCATGACTAGTTACATGATCTGCGATCTGCACAATTTTATTGGATTACATATGTAAATTTTTTCTTTGACGCTTCTTTGAAAATACAGTATTTTGACCATTTTTGGTCATTCTTTTAGACGCCCATTCGTTTTATCGGCATTAAAACTCTATATTTAAGCAGAAAAGGGTGGTCCATGACTAGTTACATGATCTGCGATCTGCACAATTTTATTGGATTACATATGTAAATTTTTTCTTTGACGCTTCTTTGAAAATACAGTATTTTGACCATTTTTGGTCATTCTTTTAGACGCCCATTCGTTTTATCGGCATTTAAACTCTATATTCATGCAGAAAAGGGTGGTCCATGACTAGTTACATGATCTGCGATCTGCACAATTTTATTGGATTACATATGTAAATTTTTTCTTTGATGCTTCTTTGAAAATACAGTATTTTGACCATTTTTGGTCATTCTTTTAGACGCCCATTCGTTTTATCGGCATTTAAACTCTATATTCATGCAGAAAAGGGTGGTTCATGACTAGTTACATGATCTGCGATCTGCACAATTTTATTGGATTACATATGTAAATTTTTTCTTTGATGCTTCTTTGAAAATACAGTATTTTGACCATTTTTGCTCATTTTTTTAGACGCCCATTCGTTTTATCGGCATTTAAACTCTATATTCATGCAGAAAAGGGTGGTCCATGACTAGTTACATGATCTGTGATCTGCACAATTTTATTGGATTACATATGTAAATTTTTTCTTTGACGCTTCTTTGAAAATACAGTATTTTGACCATTTTTGGTCATTCTTTTAGACGCCCATTCGTTTTATCGGCATTAAAACTCTATATTTAAGCAGAAAAGGGTGGTCCATGACTAGTTACATGATCTGCGATCTGCACAATTTTATTGGATTACATATGTAAATTTTTTCTTTGACGCTTCTTTGAAAATACAGTATTTTGACCATTTTTGGTCATTCTTTTAGACGCCCATTCGTTTTATCGGCATTAAAACTCTATATTTAAGCAGAAAAGGGTGGTCCATGACTAGTTACATGATCTGCGATCTGCACAATTTTATTGGATTACATATGTAAATTTTTTCTTTGATGCTTCTTTGAAAATACAGTATTTTGACCATTTTTGGTCATTCTTTTAGACGCCCATTCGTTTTATCGGCATTTAAACTCTATATTCATGCAGAAAAGGGTGGTCCATGACTAGTTACATGATCTGCGATCTGCACAATTTTATTGGATTACATATGTAAATTTTTTCTTTGATGCTTCTTTGAAAATACAGTATTTTGACCATTTTTGGTCATTCTTTTAGACGCCCATTCGTTTTATCGGCATTTAAACTCTATATTCATGCAGAAAAGGGTGGTTCATGACTAGTTACATGATCTGCGATCTGCACAATTTTATTGGATTACATATGTAAATTTTTTCTTTGATGCTTCTTTGAAAATACAGTATTTTGACCATTTTTGCTCATTTTTTTAGACGCCCATTCGTTTTATCGGCATTTAAACTCTATATTCATGCAGAAAAGGGTGGTCCATGACTAGTTACATGATCTGTGATCTGCACAATTTTATTGGATTACATATGTAAATTTTTTCTTTGACGCTTCTTTGAAAATACAGTATTTTGACCATTTTTGGTCATTCTTTTAGACGCCCATTCGTTTTATCGGCATTAAAACTCTATATTTAAGCAGAAAAGGGTGGTCCATGACTAGTTACATGATCTGCGATCTGCACAATTTTATTGGATTACATATGTAAATTTTTTCTTTGACGCTTCTTTGAAAATACAGTATTTTGACCATTTTTGGTCATTCTTTTAGACGCCCATTCGTTTTATCGGCATTTAAACTCTATATTCATGCAGAAAAGGGTGGTCCATGACTAGTTACATGATCTGCGATCTGCACAATTTTATTGGATTACATATGTAAATTTTTTCTTTGATGCTTCTTTGAAAATACAGTATTTTGACCATTTTTGGTCATTCTTTTAGACGCCCATTCGTTTTATCGGCATTTAAACTCTATATTCATGCAGAAAAGGGTGGTTCATGACTAGTTACATGATCTGCGATCTGCACAATTTTATTGGATTACATATGTAAATTTTTTCTTTGATGCTTCTTTGAAAATACAGTATTTTGACCATTTTTGCTCATTTTTTTAGACGCCCATTCGTTTTATCGGCATTTAAACTCTATATTCATGCAGAAAAGGGTGGTCCATGACTAGTTACATGATCTGTGATCTGCACAATTTTATTGGATTACATATGTAAATTTTTTCTTTGACGCTTCTTTGAAAATACAGTATTTTGACCATTTTTGGTCGTTCTTTTAGACGCCCATTCGTTTTATCGGCATTAAAACTCTATATTTAAGCAGAAAAGGGTGGTCCATGACTAGTTACATGATCTGTGATCTGCACGATTTTATTGGATTACATATGTAAATTTTTTCTTTGTCGCTTCTTTGAAAATACAGTATTTCGACCATTTTTGGTCATTCTTTTAGACGCTAAATTCGTTTTATCGGCATTTAAACTCTATATTTAAGCAGAAAAGGGTGGTCCATGACTAGTTACATGATCTGTGATCTGCACGATTTTATTGGATTACATATGTAAATTTTTTCTTTGTCGCTTCTTTGAAAATACAGTATTTCGACCATTTTTGGTCATTCTTTTAGACGCTAAATTCGTTTTATCGGCATTTAAACTCTATATTTAAGCAGAAAAGGGTGGTCCATGACTAGTTACATGATCTGTGATCTGCACGATTTTATTGGATTACATATGTAAATTTTTTCTTTGATGCTTCTTTGAAAATACTGTATTTTGACCATTTTTGGTCATTCTTTTAGACGCCCATTCGTTTTATCGGCATTTAAACTCTATATTCAAGCAGAAAAGGGTGGACCATGACTAGTTACATGATCTGCGATCTGCACAATTTTATTGGATTACATATGTAAATTTTTTCTTTGATGCTTCTTTGAAAATACAGTATTTTGACCATTTTTGCTCATTTTTTTAGACGCCCATTCGTTTTATCGGCATTTAAACTCTATATTCATGCAGAAAAGGGTGGTCCATGACTAGTTACATGATCTGTGATCTGCACAATTTTATTGGATTACATATGTAAATTTTTTCTTTGACGCTTCTTTGAAAATACAGTATTTTGACCATTTTTGGTCGTTCTTTTAGACGCCCATTCGTTTTATCGGCATTAAAACTCTATATTTAAGCAGAAAAGGGTGGTCCATGACTAGTTACATGATCTGTGATCTGCACGATTTTATTGGATTACATATGTAAATTTTTTCTTTGTCGCTTCTTTGAAAATACAGTATTTCGACCATTTTTGGTCATTCTTTTAGACGCTAAATTCGTTTTATCGGCATTTAAACTCTATATTTAAGCAGAAAAGGGTGGTCCATGACTAGTTACATGATCTGTGATCTGCACGATTTTATTGGATTACATATGTAAATTTTTTCTTTGATGCTTCTTTGAAAATACTGTATTTTGACCATTTTTGGTCATTCTTTTAGACGCCCATTCGTTTTATCGGCATTTAAACTCTATATTCAAGCAGAAAAGGGTGGACCATGACTAGTTACATGATCTGTGATCTGCACGATTTTATTGGATTACATATGTAAATTTTTTCTTTGTCGCTTCTTTGAAAATACAGTATTTTGACCATTTTTGGTCATTCTTTTAGACGCTAAATTCGTTTTATCGGCATTTAAACTCTATATTTAAGCAGAAAAGGGTGGTCCATGACTAGTTACATGATCTGTGATCTGCACGATTTTATTGGATTACATATGTAAATTTTTTCTTTGTCGCTTCTTTGAAAATACAGTATTTTGACCATTTTTGGTCATTCTTTTAGACGCTAAATTCGTTTTATCGGCATTTAAACTCTATATTTAAGCAGAAAAGGGTGGTCCATGACTAGTTACATGATCTGTGATCTGCACGATTTTATTGGATTACATATGTAAATTTTTTCTTTGATGCTTCTTTGAAAATACTGTATTTTGACCATTTTTGGTCATTCTTTTAGACGCCCATTCGTTTTATCGGCATTTAAACTCTATATTTAAGCAGAAAAGGGTGGACCATGACTAGTTACATGATCTGTGATCTGCACGATTTTATTGGATTACATATGTAAATTTTTTCTTTGTCGCTTCTTTGAAAATACAGTATTTTGACCATTTTTGGTCATTCTTTTAGACGCTAAATTCGTTTTATCGGCATTTAAACTCTATATTTAAGCAGAAAAGGGTGGTCCATGACTAGTTACATGATCTGTGATCTGCACGATTTTATTGGATTACATATGTAAGTTTTTTCTTTGTCGCTTCTTTGAAAATACTGTATTTTGACCATTTTTGGTCATTCTTTTAGACGCCCATTCGTTTTATCGGCATTTAAACTCTATATTTAAGCAGAAAAGGGTGGTCCATGACTAGTTACATGATCTGTGATCTGCACGATTTTATTGGATTACATATGTAAGTTTTTTCTTTGTCGCTTCTTTGAAAATACTGTATTTTGACCATTTTTGGTCATTCTTTTAGACGCCCATTCGTTTTATCGGCATTTAAACTCTATATTTAAGCAGAAAAGGGTGGTCCATGACTAGTTACATGATCTGTGATCTGCACGATTTTATTGGATTACATATGTAAGTTTTTTCTTTGTCGCTTCTTTGAAAATACTGTATTTTGACCATTTTTGGTCATACTTTTAGATGCCCATTCGTTTTATCGGCATTTAAACTCTATATTTAAGCAGAAAAGGGTGGTCCATGACTAGTTACATGATCTGTGATCTGCACGATTTTATTGGATTACATATGTAAATTTTTTCTTTGATGCTTCTTTGAAAATACTGTATTTTGACCATTTTTGGTCATTCTTTTAGACGCCCATTCGTTTTATCGGCATTTAAACTCTATATTCATGCAGAAAAGGGTGGTCCATGACTAGTTACATGATCTGTGATCTGCACGATTTTATTGGATTACATATGTAAATTTTTTCTTTGATGCTTCTTTGAAAATACAGTATTTTGACCATTTTTGGTCATTCTTTTAGATGCCCATTCGTTTTATCGGCATTTAAACTCTATATTTAAGCAGAAAAGGGTGGTCCATGACTAGTTACATGATCTGTGATCTGCACGATTTTATTGGATTACATATGTAAATTTTTTCTTTGATGCTTCTTTGAAAATACTGTATTTTGACCATTTTTGGTCATTCTTTTAGACGCCCATTCGTTTTATCGGCATTTAAACTCTATATTTAAGCAGAAAAGGGTGGTCCATGACTAGTTACATGATCTGTGATCTGCACGATTTTATTGGATTACATATGTAAATTTTTTCTTTGATGCTTCTTTGAAAATACAGTATTTTGACCATTTTTGGTCATTCTTTTAGACGCCAATTCGTTTTATCGGCATTTAAACTCTATATTCAAGCAGAAAAGGGTGGTCCATGACTAGTTACATGATCTGTGATCTGCACGATTTTATTGGATTACATATGTAAATTTTTTCTTTGACGCTTCTTTGAAAATACAGTATTTTGACCATTTTTGGTCATTCTTTTAGACGCCCATTGGTTTTATCGGCATTTAAACTCTATATTCATGCAGAAAAGGGTGGTCCATGACTAGTTACATGATCTGTGATCTGCACGATTTTATTGGATTACATATGTAAATTTTTTCTTTGACGCTTCTTTGAAAATACAGTATTTTGACCATTTTTGGTCATTCTTTTAGACGCCCATTCGTTTTATCGGCATTTAAACTCTATATTTAAGGAGAAAAGGGTGGACCATGACTAGTTACATGATCTGTGATCTGCACAATTTTATTGGATTACATATGTAAATTTTTTCTTTGACGCTTCTTTGAAAATACTGTATTTTGACCATTTTTGGTCATTCTTTTAGACGCCCATTCGTTTTATCGGCATTTAAACTCTATATTCATGCAGAAAAGGGTGGTCCATGACTAGTTACATGATCTGTGATCTGCACGATTTTATTGGATTACATATGTAAATTTTTTCTTTGACGCTTCTTTGAAAATACAGTATTTTGACCATTTTTGGTCATTCTTTTAGACGCCCATTCGTTTTATCGGCATTTAAACTCTATATTCAAGCAGAAAAGGGTGGTCCATGACTAGTTACATGATCTGTGATCTGCACGATTTTATTGGATTACATATGTAAATTTTTTCTTTGACGCTTCTTTGAAAATACAGTATTTTGACCATTTTTGGTCATTATTTTAGACGCCCATTCGTTTTATCGGCATTTAAACTCTATATTTAAGGAGAAAAGGGTGGACCATGACTAGTTACATGATCTGTGATCTGCACAATTTTATTGGATTACATATGTAAATTTTTTCTTTGACGCTTCTTTGAAAATACTGTATTTTGACCATTTTTGGTCATTCTTTTAGACGCCCATTCGTTTTATCGGCATTTAAACTCTATATTCATGCAGAAAAGGGTGGTCCATGACTAGTTACATGATCTGTGATCTGCACGATTTTATTGGATTACATATGTAAATTTTTTCTTTGATGCTTCTTTGAAAATACTGTATTTTGACCATTTTTGGTCATTCTTTTAGACGCCCATTCGTTTTATCGGCATTTAAACTCTATATTCATGCAGAAAAGGGTGGACCATGACTAGTTACATGATCTGTGATCTGCACGATTTTATTGGATTACATATGTAAATTTTTTCTTTGATGCTTCTTTGAAAATACTGTATTTTGACCATTTTTGGTCATTCTTTTAGACGCCCATTCGTTTTATCGGCATTTAAACTCTATATTCATGCAGAAAAGGGTGGACCATGACTAGTTACATGATCTGTGATCTGCACGATTTTATTGGATTACATATGTAAATTTTTTCTTTGATGCTTCTTTGAAAATACTGTATTTTGACCATTTTTGGTCATTCTTTTAGACGCCCATTCGTTTTATCGGCATTTAAACTCTATATTCATGCAGAAAAGGGTGGACCATGACTAGTTACATGATCTGTGATCTGCACGATTTTATTGGATTACATATGTAAATTTTTTCTTTGATGCTTCTTTGAAAATACTGTATTTTGACCATTTTTGGTCATTCTTTTAGACGCCCATTCGTTTTATCGGCATTTAAACTCTATATTCATGCAGAAAAGGGTGGACCATGACTAGTTACATGATCTGTGATCTGCACGATTTTATTGGATTACATATGTAAATTTTTTCTTTGATGCTTCTTTGAAAATACTGTATTTTGACCATTTTTGGTCGTTCTTTTAGACGCCCATTCGTTTTATCGGCATTTAAACTCTATATTTAAGCAGAAAAGGGTGGTCCATGACTAGTTACATGATCTGTGATCTGCACGATTTTATTGGATTACATATGTAAATTTTTTCTTTGATGCTTCTTTGAAAATACTGTATTTTGACCATTTTTGGTCATTCTTTTAGACGCCCATTCGTTTTATCGGCATTTAAACTCTATATTCATGCAGAAAAGGGTGGACCATGACTAGTTACATGATCTGTGATCTGCACGATTTTATTGGATTACATATGTAAATTTTTTCTTTGATGCTTCTTTGAAAATACTGTATTTTGACCATTTTTGGTCGTTCTTTTAGACGCCCATTCGTTTTATCGGCATTTAAACTCTATATTTAAGCAGAAAAGGGTGGACCATGACTAGTTACATGATCTGCGATCTGCACAATTTTATTGGATTACATATGTAAATTTTTTCTTTGATGCTTCTTTGAAAATACAGTATTTTGACCATTTTTGGTCATTCTTTTAGACGCCCATTCGTTTTATCGGCATTTAAACTCTATATTCATGCAGAAAAGGGTGGACCATGACTAGTTACATGATCTGCGATCTGCACAATTTTATTGGATTACATATGTAAATTTTTTCTTTGACGCTTCATTGAAAATACAGTATTTTGACCATTTTTGGTCATTCTTTTAGACGCCCATTCGTTTTATCGGCATTAAAACTCTATATTTAAGCAGAAAAGGGTGGTCCATGACTAGTTACATGATCTGTGATCTGCACGATTTTATTGGATTACATATGTAAATTTTTTCTTTGACGCTTCTTTGAAAATACAGTATTTTGACCATTTTTGGTCATTCTTTTAGACGCCCATTCGTTTTATCGGCATTTAAACTCTATATTCATGCAGAAAAGGGTGGTCCATGACTAGTTACATGATCTGTGATCTGCACGATTTTATTGGATTACATATGTAAATTTTTTCTTTGATGCTTCTTTGAAAATACAGTATTTTGACCATTTTTGGTCATTCTTTTAGACGCCCATTCGTTTTATCGGCATTTAAACTCTATATTTAAGCAGAAAAGGGTGGTCCATGACTAGTTACATGATCTGTGATCTGCACGATTTTATTGGATTACATATGTAAATTTTTTCTTTGATGCTTCTTTGAAAATACTGTATTTTGACCATTTTTGGTCGTTCTTTTAGACGCCCATTCGTTTTATCGGCATTTAAACTCTATATTTAAGCAGAAAAGGGTGGACCATGACTAGTTACATGATCTGCGATCTGCACAATTTTATTGGATTACATATGTAAATTTTTTCTTTGATGCTTCTTTGAAAATACAGTATCAGGTAGTTCCAAAAGTTTTGAGCGTTTTTTACATTTGGCAAAGTGTTCTGCCATAGAAAAAACGCTCAAAACTTTTGGAACGACCTGATATTTTGACCATTTTTGGTCATTCTTTTAGACGCCCATTCGTTTTATCGGCATTTAAACTCTATATTCAAGCAGAAAAGGGTGGACCATGACTAGTTACATGATCTGTGATCTGCACGATTTTATTGGATTACATATGTAAATTTTTAGCAAAAGAATAGAACACTGAATTCTTATGTTTTTGAAAACATAAATTTGATGCGTCTTTAGAAAAGTGATGAAATATTGTAAAATGAAGCATTTTTCGGACGAAGACTTTTTTGTTACTTTGTTCATCGTTTTACAAAATGTAAATAAGCCATAACACATATTAAACAAAATCTGAAAAGTTTTTTTTTTGCTTTTTGTTTTTCTTATTTAGTGTTACTTACATTAAGGCAGTTATGCAAGAGTAATACATAAAATTTTCAAATGGTGGTCGAGGCAATGCTGAACGGCACATTGTAAGCATTTGCGGGGGAATTGTTGCACCTATATAAAATACCCATGGGGTTCCATTCATATGCATGTAAAGCTGCAGACTTGCTTCATTAAATGACATTAAAAAGTCTGGGGTATATGCAATTTCAAGAATATGCCTATCTCCTGGTGATAAATGGAATGGATGACAATTAATAATATGAAAGCCACGATTTTCACATGGAATATTATTTATGGTCAGATTACTGACTGTAAAAGCCACTTCACCAGTATTTACAACTTCAAACGGACGTTTTACAGTTAAAGTTGTTGATAATTTATGCATTTGTCCTGAAAAATGAGCTGCCTTAAATTATTTTTCTTTCTGTTAAAAAACGTACTTTTTGGATTGAAGCAATCCTTTAAATGGATAGGTTGAATATCAAATAAGGAATGCTCTGATTTTGTTGTTTTATTTTCAACTTGAACATCAATTCTTCCTCCTTGTCCATATAGCACAACAGGTTCAATTACGGTAAGATTATTTCGAATTATTAATAGTGAAGAATGTAAATCCAGGGGTGTGCGTTTTGTCAGTCAAAGTTTTGTCAGTCATTGACAAAACCTTCATTCTCATTTTTGGCCAAACGTTTGACTTGACATTGCTTAACAAATGAAAATTGGTCAGTCAATGACCAAACCAAAAAAATTTCCTCAATGATTTACCAAAAATCCTGCATATTTATGGATGTAACAAAAATGAATTTCACCTAATTTCGTGAAAAATAAGGAGAAAATATGCCAAAATTTGCATTAAAAGCAAAAAAAATTCAATTTTATTCAAATAAGTCAAATGACTGACTTGACTCGGTCATTGATTGACTGAATTTTTTTGGTCAAGCCTTGACTGAAACATCTTACAACCGAATTTTTTTGTCAATGTTGGTCATGACTGACAAAACGCACACCCCTGTGTAAATCATAATCAGTTGGCAAAAATTTAATTCGAATTCTTGTTTTCATTTTAGGTTGTAAAACCATTGAAAGCGTATATCTTGGAATTGTATTTCCAACAACTCTTTCAACTTCTTCTCTCAATTTTGGCACTGGACTATTCGGTTTTAAAGTGAAGAGTTCGGTGTCCCGCAACGAAAACATTAGAGTTTCATTTGTTTTTACAGGTTCAACCAATGGAGCCGGGAATTCATCTTTAAAATATTCCAAAAAACTTTCTGCTACCGGATAAATAACTAATGGAAATAATTGAACAACAACTGGACGAGATGAAGGATTGGTTAGAGTTAAATTTAAAATTGTAAAATTTCCAACTGCAGTTAATGGAAAATGTACTACAGTATGACTGAGGAGTTTAGGCCAAACCAGTTCAGCTTTTGCAGGAATTTCCATGTTTTTGACTGTTGGAGTATCAACGATTACAGAAGTATTGATAATATGCTGTCCTCGACTAACCATATAATTATATCGTTTCCGTAATCGACGATACAAATAGCTATCAATTTCTGCAAGGTTATCAGGAAATTTCATTGAATACGAAAACCATAGACCATCATGTGAAGTGAGTACCATTCCAACATATTGTTCATTTGCGGATGCAGTTTCAGGTTTAAGCAAGATTGTAGCAATTGTTGAAATATTATCAGAAGTTATTCGAGGTTGAAGCTTTGAATCAACTTTTTGAAAGTGAAATCTTGAATCAGAATTTCGAAGTGAAATTCGATTGATTAGCATTTCTTCAGGGAATGTACTCAGCAATCTAATTTCTTTTGTTGAAACCATTGTTGGAAAAACTTCTCCAAAATCAATGATATCTGGTACAGAATAAATGGAATAATTTGAAAGTGAAAAAGTAACCGGAAATTGATATTCAGAGAATTCTGTTTGAATAATAAAATTTTGAGTTTGTCGAGCAATTAATGGATTGCCAACAATTGAAAATTTAAAAACCGCAAAACTTTTGCTTAGAATAACAAAATCTTTACCAGATTTCCATAAAGATTTTTTATGTTCCGCAAATGTACTTAATATTGTGCCATTTCCGGCTTCAATACCCAAAAGTTGAAGCTTTGAAAATGGGAACAATGGTTGTTGTAAATTTTTTAAAGTCATTTGTACTGGATTTTCATTGATTACAGCAAACTAAAATAAATATATTTAAATTTTTATCATAACTTTTTGAAAAAAATTTACATGAATTGATCTTTCTTTATGTTGTTCAACGGCTCCAAAATCAAATTGATCTTTTTCAAGGGCATGAATTAAAACTTTTACATCACCATTAAACATCATAATTGGATATTCAAATGTTGAAACATTTGTGTGAAGGGTAAAGGCGGTTGTATAAGTTAATGGTTGAGGGGATAAATATTCCAGAACTAATATTTCTTTCTTCTCATTTGGGGCAATTTTAATTGTTGGAGTTATTAAAGTTGCTTTAAAAATTCCTGTTGCATTTGATGCCATTGAAATATTGTAAATTACAACTCCAAATGGCAAATTATTTGTAAATGAAACAATTCGATAAACAGGAGTTTTAAGCTTATAATAAAATGCAACATCTTCAAGTTGATGAGATAAACTTCCAGTATAGACGGAAGCTTTATACGGTACTGAGACATTATAATTTCCTCCGCGGCTTTTAGCAATAATTTTTCCTTGAATATGAACAAGCTGAGCTTCATTGGAATTTATTTGGTCATTATTTTGTCGAATAACGTAATAACTGTCGACACTAACTTTTGCCAATGATACAGGAGGCCCAGGACCATATGTTGTTCCACCTTTCACTGATATCGGTGGCTTTGATGCAAATTTAAAATAAACTCCGTTTGTAAAATCAGTTTTTTCAACATAAATTGACTATAAAAATTTAATGTTTTATAAATATCTTAAAAATAATAAAATGTTTACCTCGATGTCGATACTTTTTTCAACTGTACTATAAACATCAACAACAAGTTGTTCAGATTTTTCTCCAAGTTTAATTAAACCAAAATCAAAATAATTTTTACAGAATAAATTGAACGATGTCGAAGAATTTTAAAATCAATTGGAATAAATAATAATAAACTTGGAGGAGGAGGTTTTCGACGATTGACATTTAAAGCTTCAGAAGCTTGTGAAGATTCTTTAAGTTTTAACTTTAAACTTATGTATGATGTTGTGTTAGTTTCTTCAGTTCCAATAATTCTTGCATATCCAATTGTTCGAGTTTGATATGGTGCAATCTCCCAGTATGTATCATCATGCAATTCTTCAAGTTCAGAAATTTCAAAGTGTACTCTTGTACTACTTGAAGCTGCTTCATTCACAGTTAAAGTTGTTGAATGAGGATTATGAATTTTAATTGAAGATATAAAAGTTCCATTTACAGGAAGTTTAACACCTGATATTGCTTGAATTCGATATGGACTTTCTGTTGCAATTCCTTTCACCGGATAATGAATAACTCCATTTGAAGTTATTATTGTAAGCTTATTTTCAAATTCTCCAATATCTGGTGGTAGAAAGAATATTGTAACGGTGGTTGATGCATGCTCAGGTAAAAATGCATCTTTTGGAAAAGATGAATGAAAGCTTATTGAAGTCGATTCAATAGCCAAAAAATAAAGATCTTTTTTCATTTGATTTGTAATTGTTACATGATGCTTTAATGGAACACCAACAGTTGTTTGTTCAAAATTAATTTCTTCTGGTTCAAGTTTAACATCTTTCTCAGTGAGAAGATTGTATTCAGGTCTAAATTTTTAAAATTTGCATAAATTTTTAAGTATATTTGCATAAATCTCATTCTTACTTTTCGGTGTGTTCCGGTGCGAATGTTGTAAAAACTATTTCCTGATCATCAATATCCGTAAAATATTGAAGCTCTTCACCGGTTTGTATAAAGGCATGAGGAATAAAAGCATCTTCAACAGGTAAAGATGAAAAACTTTTATGCCCAAATACACCTGAACAAATAAAAAACACCAACCCCAAATAAATGTATGATAATGAAGGCACGAGCATCCGTTTAAGTATTGTACATTAACCTATAAACTTTTAAATTGATTAATTTGTTAATTAAAAAAATAAAAGTTTAAAAAGTTTTTTTGGCAAATAATGTAACAACTTTTTTCTTCTTCATTATCGTGCAAAGCTGAAGATTTTTTTTCGTGGTGTGAGAGATTACATCGTTTCAAAATTAAAAAAATACACCATGATAGGGATTATTGTAAGGCAATCCGATCCGATCCGACGGATTGATCCGTTAATCCGATCCGTAAATCCGATCCGTGATCCGATCCGTAAGATTCCCCAATCCGTTTCAATCCGACAATCCGATCCGTAAAAATTTAAGATCCGTTTATGCAAATTTGCTTAAAACTTTAAAGTAACGTTGAAAGGTTTTTATTTCTTCTTTCATTCTCTTTTTTTTAAAAAATGAGAAGTTTGATTCATTTTATTATTATTTCTCATTAATAACTATTGTATAACTTCGGTAAAAATGTTTTTGGTCAAATTTTACCTTTTTTTACTAATGATCCGACGGACCAATCCGTGATCCGATTTGACGGATTGATCCGTTGATCCGATATTTTGAGTTTCGGATCGGATTGCCTTACAATAATAGGGATTGGAAAATCATTCATGGATTAGAAAATTGTAAAAAATTTATATTATGAGGGAAAATGCTGCTGAAAGTAGGAAAATAAAAAGCAACACTTAAAACGAAATATTAAAAAAATAACCTTGGGGCAGTCTTTTGCCAGAATGCCTATTGTCTTCTTCATATTAAAACTAATGGCGTTCGATTAAATGGAAAAAAGTAAAAAGAAAAATTGCAGAGATACGAAAGCACAAAAAGAGAGAAGAAGAAGATATTGCAAAGAAGAACTAAACTATTGATGAAAGAAAAGAAGAAGAAGAAATTCAGAGCTCCAGGCTGAAACCAAAAGCGACCACGCATATGTGCGGCGCAATCGTCGCGCATTTCCCCTCATCTCTTATTTTCCTTCTTCTTCTTTTTCTTCTTCTATTACTATGATATTGCTTCTACTGCTGCTGCTACTGATTGATCCTTATGTGGGTCATGGAAGAAGTGAAAGAAGACGATGACGGATGGATATAACTATAACTGAGACATAAAAGAGTTATTTTTGCCATTTTAATTTTTTGCGATGGTTAGTGCTGATATGGCGAGACACGCGGCGCACGTGAGACGTGTTCACACTATCGACACTGACCGTCAGCATTTTTTTTGTTGTGCAAGTTATCAGAAAAATATTCTTAAAAACAGAAATTTTAATCTTTTCTCGTTCATACGTTCGAAAATTAAAGCATTGATTTATTATTTTAGTTTTGTCCTTTTTTTTAATTTATGAAAAGAATAGATTTTAAAAGAACATTAAAAGCGAATATTCTTTGAAACACAAAATAATCTTTAATGTATGATGCATCTATGTATATAAAAGCGATAAAGTAATACATTTTTAAACATTACTTTCAATAGCAGAAAAAGAGAGTTGAGTCAAAAAAAGTTAGCATCAAAAAAACAAAAAAGTAAATAAAAGCAACACCTGCTTTCAAACTGATTGATTAACGGGAAGAAAATGGCACAAAAAATATAGCAACTGCTTTTTTTCAAAGAAAAATATAAAAAAGAAGGATAATTTTTAAATGATTTAGTTTTATTTTTTTGGATGAATTAGCTTTGAATTTTTTATAAATAAAAGAATATATAAAATTAAAGATTTTTCAAGGATAAAATTATATGCACCTATTATAAGGCCAAAAAGATTGTTATGAGAAAAAAGGCAAAGCCCTTATTAAATGGTAGGGCTCTTGTAAAAATTGGTAAAAGTTCTTTTTCACAAAAACAATGACTCAACCTTTCTTTTTTCAAATATTTAAGGAAGTTGAAAAAGGAGAAAAAGGGAGAGTCGAAGTCAGTTCAACAGAAAAAGCAGTTAGATGAGTGGTTGCGGGTTCAGCGTAATTCCCTCAGGGCTAGGCCCTTCCAATGATTTTTCATCTTTTTCATCTTTTGTATTTTTAATATTTTTGTATTTTATTACTGTAGTTTTGTAAATAAAGTAGTATCACATTACTCGTTAAATTTTTTGGTCTTTTGAATATTTTTGTAATGGAAAAACTATTTTTTTGACATTCCTACGGACCACAAAAAAACTCAAATGTCTCACGAATATCAAAAAATGCAAAAAATTAAATGGGCATTTTTAATAAAGTTTTGAAAGTTTTCACATTGAAAATATATTGGTTAATTATTTAATTTTGTGTTTTTACTGAATTCAAAAAAGAATCCGTTTTCTGAAAAACAAAGAAATTAGATATTTTTTTAAAAATACCAAAATCTTTGGTGCATTTAATATTTTAAAATAATGCAAAATGGAAACATCTCTTTGAAGGACAGCTTTTTCTGTTGTTTTTTCATTGCTAAAACTGTAGTTGAAACATTTTTAATAATTTTTTTTGTCTAACGAACATGTGAAGAACATTTAAATTGGATGTTTCTCTAAACAATATTTGTTGCATCTTTAAAAAAGCTGATGAAATAATGTAGAAACTAAAAAGATTTTTGATCGATATTTTTTAACAATTTCTCATATTTTTTTGCACCGACATAAAAAGTGTCAAAAGTGTTCTATTCAATTTTTTGAATATTTTGTAATTAAGATGTTTTATAACCAATGATATTTTTATCAATGACCAAAAAATAAACAAAGATTTCTTACAAACTTTAAAAAAAATGGCAAAACATATCGATTTGACAACAATTTAAATAAAAAAAAATTTTCAGGTTCTTTCTCAATTGATAAATTATTTTGTTTTTGTTTTATTTTTTGAACCACGAAATGTGTAAATTTTTTAAAGAACACTGAAATATGATGTTTTTCGAAACTCAAAATAATCTTTGATGCATCTGCAAAAAAGTGATGAAATAAGAAATCAAATTTTTCCTTTTTTCCGATTTTGTGCATCTTCGTGAAAAAATTGTCAAAAATTTTCTTTTCATATTTTTAAATATTTTGTAATTAACATATTATATCAATGACATTCTCATAGATGTTACATCTGAAAAACCTGTATCGTGCACAAATTTCAAAATCAAAAGAATTCCTATCCTGCCAGAAACATTTTTTATTAAAGTTTTTACAAATTCTTCTCAATAAAAATATTGATTAATTATTTTATGTTTTGTGCTTATTTTTTAAAATTAAACAAAAGAATAGATTTTTCAAAGAGCACCAAAATCTTATGTTTATGAAAACATAAATTTGATGCGTCTTGAGAAAAGTGATGAAATATTGCAAAAAAAAATGAAGCATTTTTCGGACGAAGACTTTTTTGTTACTTTGTTCATCGTTTTACAAAATGTAAATTGCGTACTTTTTGCTTTTGAATATTTTGCATTTAACAAATTATAATATTTACTTTATTACTAATTTGAAATAAAAAAAACCCGTTTTCTCACCCGAACCCTCGATTACCAGATAAATGTACCGTTGCTCTACTAAGTTAGCTACACGACCTCGTTCTCAAGGCTCTTGAAAATGATATACTTTTCAATGGAAAAATTTACACTCTCATTAGGGAGTGGGTCCCACAAAATGATGAAATATTGCAAAAAATGAAAAAAAATCTATTCTATTTAGTTCATTTAAGTGCATCGAAGTTAAGTTATCTAAGTGTTTTTTTCAATTTTTAAACACTTTGAAATTTTTCAATTTTTAAATTACTTTTACTGATCATATTTAAAAAACCAAGATCTTTCACAACCGTCGAAAGTGACATGATGTTGAAACTAGCCCATTTTTAATTTATTTTTTTCCGGTTCTAAAAATAAAGCATTGATTGATTATTTTAGCTTTGTCCCTTTTTTTGAAGAAGACGGAGCCTTTAATACTTTCGCTCCCTGTATGGCGCAGTGGTTAAATCCTAAAATCGAGTTTCTAACTATGACTCAACATTTCATTTCTTTCATTTGAAAGTATTTAAGAAAGTTGAAAAAGGAGCTAAAAGAAAGAGTCGAAGTCAGTTCATGCAAAAAAGCAGTTTGAAAAACGGTTGCGGGTCCAGCGCAATCGCCTTAGGGCTTGGCCCCTCCATTTATTTCACCTGTTGTATAATTAGTATTTTTGTTTTGTGTTATTGTAGTTTTGTTAATAAAGCATTATTAGATGACAAGTTCAAAAATTGTCAAATTTTTTTGTTCTTTTGAATATTTTTGTAATGGAAAACTATACTTTTCACATTCCTACGGACCACAAAAAAACTCAAATGTCTCACGAATATCAAAAAATGCAAGAAATTAAATGGGCATTTTTAATAAAGTTTTGAAAGTTTTCACATTGAAAATATATTGGTTAAAGGCAGTGTCGCAGTCAGTGTAGAAAAACGTTGCCTGATATAGCCAAAAGTGGTTTTAACACGAAAAAGCAATGATGAAGAATGCTTCGTTTGTCGTCTTCGTCCGTCAAAAAAAAATAAAAAAAACTGACTGCGACACTCCCCTTAATTTATTTAATTTTGTGTTTTTTCTAAATTTAAAAATGAATTCGTTTTCTGAAAAACAAAGAAATTAGATATTTTTAAAAAAAAAACCAAAATCTTTGGTGCATTTAATATTTTAAAATAATGCAAAATGGAAAAATCTCTTTGAATCACAGCTTTTTCTGTTGTTTTTTCATTGCTAAAACTGTAGTTGAAACATTTTTAATAATTTTTTTTGTCTAACGAACATGTGAAGAACATTTAAATTGGATGTTTCTCTAAACAATATTTGTTGCATCTTTAAAAAAGCTGATGAAATAATGTAGAAACTAAAAAGATTTTTGATCGATATTTTTTAACAATTTCTTATCTCATATTTTTTTGCACCGACATAAAAATTGTCAAAAGTGTTCTTTTCAATTTTTTGAATATTTGGTAATTAAAATGTTTTATAACCAATGGTATTTTTATCAATGACCAAAAAATAAACAAAGATTTCTTACAAACTTTAAAAAAAACGGAAAAACTTATCGATTTGACAACAATTTAAATAAAAAAATTTTCAGGTTTTTTCTCAATTAATAAATTATTTTGTTTTGGTTTTATTTTTTCAAGCACAAAATGTGTAAATTTTTTAAAGAACACTGAAATATGATGACTAAAAATAATCTTTGATGCATCTGCAAAAAAGTGATGAAATAAGAAATCAAATTTTTCCTTTTTTTCGATTTTGTGCATCGTCGTCAAAATTGTCAAAAATTTTTTTTTCATATTTTTAAATATTTTGTAATTAACATATTATACCAATGACTTTCTCATAGATGTTACATCTGAAAAACCTGTATCGTGCACAAATTTCAAAATCAAAAGAATTCCTATCCTGCCAGAAACATTTTTTATTAAAGTTTTTACAAATTCATATCATAAAAAACATTGATTTATTATTTTATGTTTTGGGCTTATTTTTTAAAATTAGACAACTTAATAGATTTTTCAAAGAGCACCAAAATCGTATGTTTATGAAAACATAAATTTGATGCGTCTTTAGAAAAGTGATGAAATATTGCAAAATAAAGCATTTTTTCGGACGAAGACTTTTTTGTTACTTTTTTCATCGTTTTACAAAATGTAAATTGCGTAGTTTTGCTTTTGAATATTTTGCATTTAACAAGTTATAATATTTATTTTATTATGAATTTAAAGTAACAAAACCTAGTCTCTCATCCAAATGTCAATACTCAAAGCCATTTATAAATTAAAGTTTTTACAAAACCTTATCAGCAAAAATATTAATTATTATTTTATGTTTTGGCGTCTTTTTTAGTTTAGCGGGCAAATGTTTGTTCATTGTTTTTCTGTTTCCTCATTCTCTAAATTAATATGATTTTTAAAACTGATGCAAATTTTTGATTTTT